>JAWDGP010004263.1:3650000-3652500 GCA_033675545.1 Elysia crispata | reverse complement strand
AAAAATGAATCTTAAAACACAAAAAATCCAAATAAACTAACACACCAAAACAATATTTACATGGTTAGGATATTCATTAAGACTTTACAAGCCTTGGGATGGTTTGAAAGCCATCTTTACATAGCTTTGAGCACATGCTATGATTAAACTTGTTAAAAGTCTAACAACTTTTTCTTGTTTACATTCATACATCTCTCCGAGAGCTCTATATGAAACAAAACTTGTTTCATACATTATATGTCATATATGAAGATCATGAAAAATATATGATATTCATATTTTCACATCCGTTTGCTCCAGTAACTAGACTCATTGCCTATGGTTCAGTTCCGACCTTGTTGTGTGTGTGTGTTTTTTTTTAATATTATTTTCTGAGCAATGCAATAATGTGTCTTAATGTAAGCGATTTCACTCTTTAGGTAGTTAGCGGGATAAAATGATGGATGAAAGTTAAAACACAGCCATGAAAACTATTTTTTCAATGTTGAGTCTTAATTCATTGTAACTAAAGATAGAAAGCCAGTTAAACAGAATAGGAGAGAGAGAGAGAGAGAGAGAGAGAGAGAGAGAGAGAGAGAGAGAGAGAGAGAGAGAGAGAGAGAGAGAGAGAGAGAGAGAGAGAGAGAGAGAGAGAGAGAGAGAGAGAGAGAGAGAGAGGGAGAGAGAGAGAGAGAGAGAGAGAGAGAGAGAGAGAGAGAGAGAGGAGAGAGAGAGAGGAGAAAGGGAAGGATATTATTAACTAGATAGAGAGGAAACAATTAAAAAGAGGGCAAAAAGAGAAATAAATAGAGGAAAAAAAAGAGAGAGAGAGAGAGAGAGAGAGAGAGAGAGAGAGAGAGAGAGAGAGAGAGAGAGAGAGAGAGAGAGAGAGAGAGAGAGAGAGGGGGGAGATAGACTGAGAAAGTGAGAGCATGACCAAATGTGAGAAGGAAACTAAAGGATGGCAGTCAGTAAATTGAGTAGAAATTGTAAGATAATCTATCCTATTCCTTTTTATGCTAAAAAAGTTACCCCTTAGAAAGCAACTTTTCGGGGTTAAAGAAACAGTATAAGAACTTACATGTACGAAAAGCAACATATACCAAGTTGGGAGCATGGAAATTATATAGATGAAAAGTAACATGTTGCAAGTTGAGAACATGGAAATTATATAGATGAAAAGTAATATGTTGCAAGTTGAGAACATGGAAATTATATATATTAAATGTAACATGATGCAAGCTGTGAGCATTGAAATAATGTAGATGAAAAGTAACATGCTGCAAGTTGGGAGCACTGAAATTATGTAGATGAAAAGTAACATTTTGCAAGTTGATAGCATGGGAATAAACTGAAATACATGAAAGCATAAGTTATCCATAATGTTCTGAACTTTACTTATTCCGATAAAATAATTTATAGGGTCAACCCTATGTTTTGAAAACTATTTCTTTTTTTTTTCTTTAACCAATCGGACCATTCATGCGCCCAGACCAGAGCAAGTCTGACTCGCTGTAACAACACCAGTACAGATATTCTGACCAAAAAGTGCTTATGCCAGGAAACAAATCAAGATCGATCACTTTCCCATCGATCAGATGAATCTGGGATGATGGACAGTCTGTAGGGTTCGGTTTGGCTCCCTCTCACATCTGCTCCTAATGGGGAAAACAAAATGTTTTAATCTGCTAGCTTCACCCCTCCATTACACACACACACACACACTCCATCAGAACCCAGAAATATTATCCTCATGAGTCTGAAAGGTCATGGGCTAACTATGATATTTGTATATCGGAACCATTTGCATATAGCCCATTCGATAACAAGAATTTGTTACGTCTGTCAATTAATACAAATCATTAGGAAAAATAATTTCTGCTTCTTAATTTCCTCATCCTCCTTTCCTGTTTTTTTTCCCGAATTCAACAGCAATAATTTTTTTTATTAAATCTTGGGATATGTGCGTAATAAATAACAGTTGAAATGAAAACATGATTTTTCGGATAATCCACAATTTGCAACGCCCATGATAGAAACTTGATAATCTATTAAACATGCAATCAGTCCGAGAGGATTGACGCCACTAGAAATAGCAACATTTTTGTTTCTAATGCAACTGGAAGCTAAATCGCAAAACGAACATTGCTTCCATGTCGTGGTGCCCCAGGGTAGCGGAGCGTATCTCTTCCTGGCCTCTGATCCAGTTGATAACCGTGTGATATAGCGATGTGTCCATACTGCCGAACTGGCATAGGCTTGTGGGTTGCGTTTTAGGATTTTTTTTTATTCTTATATACAGCAGTTTCGATACATATCAAATTAAAAAACAAACAGAACGACCTAGACACGTTGTTCCAACAACGTAAGATAAACAAAATGTTAGGAACCATAAAAGACCACGCGGCAGCATCCTTTGCATAAAGAATATGATTGCAGACAGATAGAGCGTAGCGGTAGGTACGAGCTCTCGAGACAAGAACAGCCCTACACTCTAACTCCTTTCGGCCAAAAGCATTTA
>JAWDGP010004263.1:3645000-3647500 GCA_033675545.1 Elysia crispata | reverse complement strand
ATATTATCGACTTTTTTTGGGTAAACAAACGAAAAAGGATATCTCAATCAAAAGAGCATCGTTTTCTCAGAATTATTCGACAATGTTATTTTAGTCCTGTTGCCTCGAAGACAGGTCCTCGTTGTAACAATTAATGTCTAAGTGTGGTGGGTCAGCTTCAAACTGTCAGAGTCACAGTTACTAACAGTTTGTATTCCCTTCAGTCCGACGTTTGATGAACAAAACTTTTTTCAATGTGAAAGAATTTTAATGTTAATAAGAATTAGAAAAAATACTTTCATAAATAGTTTTTCTGCTTTCCGTCTTTGTTCACCGGTAGTAAAGAATGGTTAAGGGTATGAAACTTGATGTGATGGAAAATAAAATATCATAAAGCACGCAGAAAAATAAAATTTACAAAACAGAACTGCGAAGCGCTCCTGATTGTTGAATACAACTCATGGTTTCCAAGTAAGTGACATAACTCTTGATGAAATCGAATTCCCTTTACGTAGGGCTGAGTCATCGATTCCAGTGCCATAGGTCTACCTGAAGTATGAAAAACTGGCAAGACAAACTAACTTCCTCTTCAAATCATGTTGTTGGAAATTGCTCTTTCTATAAGTTTGCTCATATAGCTTGTTGATAAATAAACATTCATGCTTCTCTCTCTCTCTCTCTCTCTCTCTCTCTCTCTCTATATATATATATATATATATATATATATATATATATATATATATATAGCCGCTTATTTTGTAATTAATATTTTTTTTAAAAGGGGGGGGGGGGAAATTCTTAAATATTTGCTTTTTCTTAAAAATGATTTAATTTCCAAATAACTCTGACCCCGACATGAATACATCCTTGTTTTGATTGCATCACCTTATATCATAGTGGCTGGAACCCGCCGGACAGCCAGGGTGTACCATGACTACGAATATATCCAGCTTTATTGAGAGCATAAATCAAGAAACCTCGTGCAAATAGAACATTGGGTCTGTACTGGGTCTCAACTGGGTCTTAACTGCTCCACGGCTGGGCTGCCACTCGCCACCTCTCCCGGAAACGGACACCTCCTGCGTGTCCCACGGCTCGAGAGAGAAAGTCCAGAGCTCGACACTCCTTTGATCACATTTGCTAATTAAAAGTTCAATTATTCATAAAGTAACCCAACCAACCAGAGGTCTCTAACGCCTGGAACTGGTAGACTCTGGTTGGCTCATTTCATTCCACGTGACCTGCTCGGTACCTCAGCAACACCTTGCGGTCGCATCAAGGTTGAATTGAGATCTACGACTTGAGGGGGTTCCACGTTGCCTGGTCATTATTGATGCCGGAAGCTATTAGACTTTTTCTCGCCTTGACGGGGTTGGGGAACAATGCTTTTGATTATTTTAGACCGGCACGGGTCGTAGCGCCGGTTTGTTTACCGATGGAAAAGAAACCACACAATAAGGTACGCACTGTTTTTTATAGGTTAAATTAAAAAAAAACAACAACAAAGGTACAAGAACAAAATTACCCAAGGCGGTTCAAAATTAAAAGAAAACAAACAAAAACCTTAAAACCCAAAAAAATAGTGAAAGACAGTGTACCGCATCACACCGACAAACATTGAAAATAAGTCTATGGGGTCGAGATACATTTAAGATCAACCTTGGAGTTCTTAGAATAACTCGCTCTGTATCTACTAAACGATCTCATGAGAAAATCTATCGCTAACATTTTCAGAAAGTAAAAAAAAAAAGCGCGAGGTCATTGTTTCTCTGTTGATAAAAATTCTAAACAACTACCTTATATTAAAAATGTTACACATTTTCAGTTCTGAATGCTAGGACTAGCCTTCATTTTACTGTAGTAGAAAATGTAATGGGGAGGATCTACCTTTGGAGTTAAAGTCCTTACTGAATAGAAAATCTAACAAGGTCTTAAATAGCTTAACAATCACGCATGAAATCAAGAGAGAGAGAGAGAGAGAGAGAGAGAGAGAGAGAGAGAGAGAGAGAGAGAGAGAGAGAGAGAGATAAAGAGAAAGAAAGAAAGAGAGAGGGAGAGAAAGAGAAAGAGAGAGAGAAAAGAGCGAAATATAGAGAGAAAGAAAGAAAGAAAGAGGGAGAAAGAGAGAGGTATAGACAGACAGAAAGACATACATACAGAAAGATAATTATACTGGAGTATCCAAAAGCAAGGACACACTAAGTCGCACCCATCATAATTTGTCACTATAAGCGATTGACCCTCTTCGTAGTGAGATACCCATCACGATCTATGATATCCTTCTAAATAATAGATACACTCTCACACCAGTTCATTAATAAGTTCACAAATGTCATCAGAAGTGCGAAAAGCATTTCAGCACTGACAAAATCCCTCAACAGAACACTCAGTCTTGTTTCAAAAACAGATACTACAGAACAAGATTACATTACTCCTCCATTACTACTACTGCTACTACTACTACTACTACTACTACTACTACTACTACTACTACTACTACTACTACTACTACTACTACTAC
>JAWDGP010004263.1:3412500-3640000 GCA_033675545.1 Elysia crispata | reverse complement strand
CGCCATGATGACGTCATGGGAACACTCGCAACATGGAAGGCAATACACGGTGCTTGACTTCATCGTGACGGGAATGACCTCGTCATGATGTCTTGCAATATCTGGGTTGGTGGGATATGAAATGAAAAATGTCTAGGTATTAGGTATTATGTGGCAAAGCCAGGGTACTCTCTATGTTAGATGATTCCAAGGACCCGGTTGTGAAGACAGTACAACCGACCGCAAAAAACGGGTGGGAGATGGAAAGTTGTCGATATCGTAGACGAAGCTAAAGAGTGCCTTAAGTTTAAAGAAGTGATTGGGCAAACTCAAACTGACCTGAAAGGGCTGGGATCATCTACAACAAATGGTGCTCAAAAGCAGAAGGGAAAGAAAAAAAAAGACATGATCATCAATGAGATACGGCTCATTGAAGATTCCAGAAGGGTTCAAAAAGCAGTCCAGCAATCACAACAGGGACAATGGACTAACTGGGATAATGCCCTACAGAAATTCCTCACATGGAATGAGATCTGGCACGTGGCGCCACTTTGGATTGGCTTTCTCATCAGATCAGTGTACGATCTCCTGGCCTCAAACGCAAATCTGGTACGGTGGGGAAAGAAACAGGACCCCACTTGTCCACTATGCCAAGCCAGGCAGACCACAGAGCATGTCTTGAGCTCTTGCAAAATCGCCCTCTCACAGGGGCGATACACATGGAGGCATAGTAGAGTCTTTCAGGAACTTGCTGCAATCAAAAACACGGCTAAAAGAGAGATTAAAATATACCCTCCCCAAAAACCAACACGTTGATATCCACAACAGAAGGAGGCGCTAAGTCATGGCATGGAAGGTCAGTGAGGACAACAAACCAAAGGAAATACTTACGAAACGGTTGCGACGACTGGGATGTTTCAGTAAACCTTCCAGAATGGGACAGTCATCCCAGTTTAAACAAGACTAAGGCCTGATATCGTGATCCATTCAGCTTTCACACAACAACTGATCATGGTGGAACTAACAGTTCCATACGAAAATAGAATGGAAGAGGCCCACATCTACAAAAGAGAGAAATACCTGAACTTGACTAGAAGATGCCGGCTACAAAGCTGTAGTGATGAAAGAACAAAAGCTCTAAAGTTACTGGCGGAAATAGCCGAAAACAGTTCCCGGTGGATCTGGAGCAAGAGAAATGAGATGTTCCTTTTAAGGATTGAAAAGGCTCTAAACGTCGCAGGATCAGTTCGCGAAGTGGTATAGTCCCTG
Source organism: Elysia crispata (assembly GCA_033675545.1). NCBI lineage: Eukaryota > Metazoa > Mollusca > Gastropoda > Plakobranchidae > Elysia > Elysia crispata. Next base: position 3,638,752 of record JAWDGP010004263.1, on the reverse strand, counting down.
GATCAGCAATCCATCAAGAGATGAGTGTGTGGGTTTGAATCCTGGAGTGTGCAAGAAAAAAATAAAAAAGATAGCAGGGAGACACCTGGGATTCATGACCTGGGTGTGGCCCGGCCCCCTTAGAGTGTCAGGAGTTCTGGGCCGAAACACCTGCTACAAGGGGAGTTTCATCTCTGAAGACTCTCCGTTATCTAGCTCCCCAATGAGTTTTTACCTACAATTACATTTCTTCAGCTTTCGCTTTAAGAAATGCACTGCGGTATTAAAAGTCAGCATATTAAATTAAGATGGCAAACGAAAAAGTCAGTATCAGTACATAGAAATTATACTTTACGTGAAAAAATTAAAGCTTCTTCAGAAGAAAATCAAATTAAAGGAAATAGTTTGAATTCTGAGAGGGATAAGTAGATAGATAGAGGGCGATAGAGTGAGAGAAAAAGAGAGGCAACGAAATAAAGATCGAGAGGGATAGAGAGAGACAGAGAGAGATAGAGATAGAGAGAGAGAGAGAGAGAGAGAGAGAGAGAGAGAGAGAGAGAGAGAGAGAGAGAGAGAAAACGAGATATAAAGAGAGTAAATACAAAAAATGGCGAGAGTTTAAAATAGAAGTAAATAAAAAAAAAGAAACTGAAGAGAAAAATGAATAAAAAATATAAACAGATGGGGAAAAAAGTGAAGGGAAAGGATGTTTTTAAGCAAAGTTATAGCGAGGCTGTTGAGAGGAGAAAGAGAAGGAAGTAGTTAGAAAGAGTAAAAAGGAGATTGATTGAAAAACAAGGTGATAAAGAAACACAGCGATTATCAAAAAAAAAAAAGAGCAGGTAAGACGAGCGAAAAACAGACAGGAGGATGAGACCGTTATAAATGGTGAAAATTGGCGCGACAATGATTTGAAGACCAAAGGCGTTTTAAAGGAGCAAAAGGTGGCTTGAGATAGATGCAGTTTTCCGTATTCAGTCATGTTTACCACAGTACTATAAGATAGAGACTTTATAAACATAAATCGATGTACATGGGCATACCATTCATTCAATTTGTATTCAAATTTAAGTCTTATCCATCTATTTTTATAAGAACCACACATTTCAGTTTAAAAATTTTAAGTCCATGTCATTAATGCGTTCTAAAAAATGTATATCTCATAGGAGGGTGAAACAAATTTGAATAAAAAAGTTCCATGAACTTAATTTTTATATAATGGTATTGTGACTGCAAATATTTAGATCAGTAAAAATGATAACGTCGAAACTTTACTATGATTAGTAGTCCATGTCAAAAACATAGCTTTTCGAATTTTCCAAGAGGTGGAATTGCTTTAATAGTTACAGATTTAAATGATTATTTAATCCTAGATCCACTGTCTTCCGAATCAAATCCGAATTTTTTTTTAAGTCGAGCAAATTCTAGGAAGTTAAAAATGGCACACTTTAAAAAAATCAGGCATAGGTCAAATAAGGGGATCAAAGAATCAAATTAGAAAAAAATGTATATCGAACCGGATGCATCCAAATAAAAAAAATATGTTTGCAAATTTTGAAGTTTTAGGACTGTTTATTTTTTTTTTAATTGCGGCAAAACTTGAAATTGCTTATACTATAATATAAAATTTAATACCTTCTCCATAGGTGGGAAATATAGGAAAAAAGTTTTTCTTTTAATTTGTAGTTTTTCTTGGAAAAAAAACCACCATTTGTACCACATAATTGATGTCCCGATTAAATAATAATTTTTCTACCACTTATTAACGTTATTTTGACAAAAATACGAATGTATGCCTGAGCATGTGCCGCTAAATTAAACTGACCATCAATAATGTATCGTGTTTTAAGGATTTGTCATTTAGTACTCATCGAGGATATTGTTGTGTAAGGTAAAACAAAACAAAAAATAAAAATTTTGAATAGCTACAGGGATTAAATACTTTGTCCACATTGTAAAATGCCAGTCTTTTGTTTCGGTCCATTGAATCTCATTCGATTTGACGTCTAAATATTTGATAATTATACACGAATTTTTCACTCCTATTTTCAGTAGGAAAGCCTTTTTTATATTTGATTTTCGTGTGAACCGTTACATTGAACTAGATCTATATAGGCACTGAGCTGTAAATAAAAACTTTCTTTCTTCTGAGGCTTAACGTTTGTCCCTCGGTTACTGCAGGCACCAATAAAAGCGAACAAGAAGAGATCGATGTAAACAGAGGCAAGCAGGGTGCACATCAACCATTTTGAAATGGCATAAAGATTTTGTTGGTTCATCGACATAAGAAAAGACAAAAGAAAAATTAAGGAGGTAAAGCATTTGTTCATCGATTATGTTAACCTGAGGGCAAAAATAGAGAAAATAAATGACTAGCAACTGATTTTCTTACAATTCTTTTTAATCCCATATAAAACGAGTTGGTCTTTTAGTATGTTGTTTCATCTTTAACTGACAACAAATCAATAGCGACAGTGTGTTGTTGTATGATAAAAGAGATTGGGCCAGATCCCTGAACGCGGAATCTAGGACTTGGTTTTTTTTCTCGTAAGAAACATGAAGTGCCTTTTGTTCTTTCATGTCATGATTAGATCTGAACAAACAGGTTTTCGTTGACAGGAAAAAGTTTCAAACGTAAGGAAGTTTTCCTTTTCATCAAAGCGCAAGGAATAAGGCTTTTAAATATAGCAGCTATAGATCGCTGTGGCGAACAAAACTGGACTTTAAAAGAAGCTCCTTTGCCAAAACTTTAGAACATAAATCACTTAGAGAGATTTTCATATCATAGCTTTCACCGTCAACGTTCAGGCTTGCAGGGAAACAACTAACTTAGGAGGGTTTCATATGACACCATTTCAAATATTCAGAATCCATCGAAAACAACTTGACTTTGAGAGAGCATTATATGACACAGGTTTTAAAACGTCTCGCACAAGTAAAACAACTTGACTTTGAGAGAGCATTATATGACACAGGTTTTAAAACGTCTCGCACAAGTAAAACAACTGGACTTTGAGAGAGCATTATATGACACAGGTTTTAAAACGTCTCGCACAAGTAAAACAACTGGACTTTGAGAGAGCATTATATGACACAGGTTTTAAAACGTCTCGCCCAAGTAAAACAACTGGACTTTGAGAGAGCATTATATGACACAGGTTTTAAAACGTCTCGCACAAGTAAAACAACTGGACTTTGAGAGAGCATTATATGACACAGGTTTTAAAACGTCTCGCACAAGTAAAACAACTAGACTTTGAGAGAGCATTATATGACACAGGTTTTAAAACGTCTCGCACAAGTAAAACAACTGGACTTTGAGAGAGCATTATATGACACAGGTTTTAAAACGTCTCGCACAAGTAAAACAACTGGACTTTGAGAGAGCATTATATGACACAGGTTTTAAAACGTCTCGTACAAGTAAAACAGTTTGATTTTGCGCATGAGGAGTAGCATGGCACGCGTTTTTAAGACCATGCCATCCGAGTGATCTGAAAGCACATTGTCTTTATATCAGATCTGTCACATAATTCATGATTGAAAGAATATCGTAACTGTTTAAACAATAACAGTGCGGAAAGAGAGGCAGCATTATCAGTTCTGTCATTCTTACCACAACACTGTTTGATGGCGACCAAATTAAGCACATTTGAAGTTGACTTTCAAATCTTATCTGAACAATTCAAAACATAAAGACACTCATACACACTTTTTCAAAGGCAATTGATTTTTACTTTTCATTTTCAAAAACTCTTTCCAAATGATGTTTTGATCTCAAACATATTCAAGAATTTGATATTTAGGAGGAGATATAGAGCAAAAATTCTGTTCTTAACTTATGTTTGCTCGGCAATATTGATGCAAACAAACACCTGGAAGAAAAAATATTAACGAAATTCTAAATTTTCCCCAGGCTGAGAGTAAACTTTCCTCAAACCATACGCGCTTCCAATAAAAAAGGCAAATCCCACCCATTTGCAATCGAAAACAAATAAAGTGCTGTAATTGATCGATATGTTCCTGATTGCTGAAAACTGATATGAGACCATGCGCACCGGAGTGAAGTGCAAGGAAGAGGGAAGAATAATAATTGATGGAATGACGTGCTTTGCCGACCCCGTTATACGTCACTGAATACGCAGAGGGAATTCAAGGATAATATTTTTTTCTCGTTTTGTATGGAGGCGAATGTGCTCCATTTTGTTGCGCACTGAACTGGCTGCTGAATACAACCGATTTGAGAAAAAAAAAGTTCAGTTTGCCAGGTTCCTACTAGAAAGGAAAATAAAGAAAAAAAGAAAGATTGTGAAAAAATTCTAAAATATGGCGGCCATCTTGGATTATACAGTTTTCATTTCCCCCCCCCCCCTCCCCCCCCCTCTCTCTCTCTCTCTCTCTCTCTCTCTCTCTCTCTCTCTCTCTGGCTATTTTATTCATTGATCAAATAACCTAAAATGTGGAATGCATAAACTTAATATTGTTAAAAAAATATATATATATATATATATATATATATATATATATATATATGTATGTATCTATATTTTTTTTCAATTCTAAACATTATGAGGCAATGAAATAAAAAGATGATGATGTAGCTGAGGCATTCGGATTTTGATAAATATTGAAGTTTGCGATTTTTCAAATAAGATGCTATGATCATATTGCATCATGGAATGTGAAAATCTTGAATTTTCACCATGCTTGATGGATTAAAAACTCAAAATAACGTTATAATGAACGGGTGGTATACACTCGGTCCATCAAATGCTTCCAACCTTCGCCTGCAAAATAAGGGAGATTCTTGAATTATAAGTAAATCCAAGCCTGTAGAATGTTGAAAAGTTTTTACTCCAAATTAAATTTTTACTGAATTCATTCAACTGTTAAACTAAAGGAATACATGGAGAAGTAATCTTTCATGACAGATAAAAGGGATACTCGAAAAGTAAAGCAGACATGTATTATACATCTCTGTGAAATGAACCTTGTTAAAAGCATGAGTTAAAACCTTTTGGGGTGCGCATTACAACAGGCTTGCATTTTATCATACCTGCCAAGAAATATAGTAGTCATCTCTACGGACTATGAATTCTCAACTTGAAGACGTTTATATTATCCACAACTAAAAGCAAAATCTAAGTTTTCAAACTGCCTTGCTTTATTCTCAAAGTGTGATAGATAACATTTCTATTTGATGACCAGTTTGCAAAAGTAGACCTACTATTGGTTTAACATAATTATGTCTTTCAAGCTTAAATGTTTATAGTTATACCCTCAAATAAATTAAACTGAACAAATATCTACTTGTTAAAGAAAATTAAGATTCGACATAATGCTAATTTTTCGGAGGCACCTTAGTGCTTTGTAACAGGTTTTCTATCTCCCTGCAACCACTGGCTGATTAAATCTAAAACAGAGGATAAACGAGCGCTCTGCATAAAGCAAACTGAATTGCTGGAAAATTTTCTTCCAAATTCGACATTTTATAGCAAGCTTCATTGCCATATCCATTTCCGCCAGACGCTGTCATTGAGTCACTCATAAAATGCGACCAAAAGGTCTACTTTTTGTTCAAGAAAATCTTTTCTTAAATATATTAGGAAACAAGGCCTGGGAGATGTTGGGAATATAAGTGGTTCACCTAATGTTACTTTCTACTTTAGCCTGCTTAAGTCCAAAAATGATGAAATACGTGAGAATCTTCTTTACCCTCTGCTTTTGCATTTCTGCGAAATTTTCACTGAGGTCAGAAAGGAAAAAATTATTACACAATTGGTTATCACTTTATTCTCTGAGGTCTCTGGCTTTAAAGATATGAAAATATCTCGCAGCATTTTTGTTGTTGTGATGAATGCAAACAGATTTTACTTCGAAAATAAGAAAAATAAAACTTACCTCCTTAATAATAAAATAAAAGAAAATAACATAGCTTATCTTATATTCATAAATATCATATCACAAGATGTACTTGAATGGAGCAAAAATTACAAAAATATCGTAAAGAACAAATTAGATGGTGACAGAAAAGCGAAGAAACAGATGTCCCAAATGGAACAGAGTGAGAAAATAGTATTAAAAATAACGCCAAATTTAAACTAATGCCAGAAAAAAATATGAGTATAATGAACTAACATTGATACTTTTTAAAGGTATTTTTCTCTTTTTAAGCCGCACAGAATCAAATCGTAGATTAAACTAGGTTTTTTTAAGCAGAGTTACACTATTTTTGTTCTTGTTTTTTTTGTGACCTCCGAAGACAAGTTTTTATATTGAAATAAATTTACTATCATTAATACATCACGACACGTCGCAAAATAGAACTGGCCGTTACGATATTAGACCGAATGGATTAAAAAATGTTTTAACTAAACTCATGAACAGCCTTCTAATGGCTTAGAATGCATTGTTAACGTGTCAACATTTTACATGTCCGTTTCCTTGAAGAATAATATTTAAAATAGGTTGAAATTTTAGTGATATCATATACTTTCTTTCAATTATAGTAAATCATTTTTATTTGTCGTGACTTAAATTTATAAAGGATTAGATTAAAAACAACAACAAAATAAAATGAAACCTCATGATTATTATCAATTGTACACTGCTTTAAAGTGACATTGTCGAATATGTCTTTTATCCAATAATTTTTGTTTGCATTACAGACAAAGCAATTTCGTCTTCCTTGCATCGAACAAGAGCTTAGAGCTAGAAAGTTATTTTGCGACGAAGACAGCATCATTCTAATAATTCATTACTCAAAAAATTTTTCCTTGCTAGGTAGGTATGTGCGAAATTATCGCGCTTAAATTCTAAAACAGCTTAAAAATAGATTTTGAAGGTTAAACTTCTACATTAGCGACCGGTATAGTTATATAGAATTTGTTTCAATAAAAACAAATTTGTACATTAAAATTACAGTTATATAATTTAAGTATTGATTAATTTAATGAAAAATAAAAAGAATGACAGCACAATTCACTTACTTATTGGGTACTGCACAGGGGTAATTCGCTCTAACAATCAAAGCGCCTGAACGAAGAAAGTGTAACTTTCAAGCTACCATGTACTTCGTGTGAACAGGGGCGGAGGGGATGAGCACTGCTCTACTCACACAGCAGTCACAGGCTTGGGATGCAGGTGAGGGTTAGTGGCGCTCATACATAAAATACCCGCCAGTGGTCTCGCGGCTACTCGATCCGACTGGCATACGTTTGCATAAAGAGGAAGGCGAGGGCTCATTGACTTCTTTTCGTGCTTATGAAACTTTCTAACTCACACGATGAAATAGAAGAGTAACTGTTTGATGATGATTAACAATACGGGTACTGATTTCTGTTTTGGTATTATATGTGAGAAGAGATATACGGAATCGTTAGTAGAGAAGTCAATGAAATAATGGGGTGTAAGGTAGTAAGGTCTATTTGACAAGGACGAGCATGGCAGTATTGTATGGATGACTTGAAAAAGCCTCAGAGAGGGTGTGGAGAGAGACAGAATATATGTATATGCAGTCAGAAAAATATAAAATATAAAAATGGAGCTGAGAGAGACACACAGTGAAAAGGGAAGAGAGAAAGAGAGAGAGAGAGAGAGAGAGAGAGAGAGAGAGAGAGAGAGAGAGAGAGAGAGAGAGAGAGAGAGAGAGAGAGAGAGAGGGGAGAGAGAAATAAAGGCGACCCACCAATCTACAGGATGAGAGAAACAAAGATAGACAGAGAGACAGACACAGAGGACCCATAAATCTGCAAGTTCAGAGAAAAATGCCCAGACGATCCACACCACTTGTCGCTCCCGTATGTGTATGTGTGTGTGTTTGTTTCATTGATGGCCATATAATTACATAGTGAAGCAATACCCTCGTGATCGCTTCCCCTGGACTAAAGCATCAGGACCAGTTCTGCATCACACTCTCATAGCTCCATTAGCGTTTATCCAACACCACTTACTATAGACATTAGATTGTGAATTGCTCCCACAGGGGACATTAGTCGCAAACTATTTAATGAACTTGCTCTTCCCTGAGTCGAGCACTGTTGGCAGTTTAAATGAAGTTTACACAAGATTGGCTTAGCTTAAATTTTTATTTCTGATATGGCAAATTAGAGTACCATACCAAAAGATCCACTAAAAACTAAATTTTTCTTTTGAATTTCAAATTCCTTATGCCATTTACAAACTCTGTTTTATTTTTCTACCCATATGCATAATAAGCAAGATAAAAAAAAACAACAAGAAAAAAACAACAAAACAACAAAAATAAAAAAAACAAACAAAAAAGAAATATGCATGCTTGTACTTGACATTACTTATCTAATAAATTTAAACTTCCAGGTTATATTGTAAATGTACTCTATATAATTTACTGACGAGGTTTTCTCCTATTACTAAGCGTTTCAAATTTTTATTCCTAAAAATATCTAAGAACGATCAATATTTTACCTTGTTGTGAAACAAAATTTAAACATAAGATTTACTGCTTTATTCCTGAGACTTCTTTAAAAGTACATATTAATTTCTTCCAAGCGATGGATGATAATTCTGACCATTCCATTTTCCATTGCTCTGAACTACAATCATAGTCTTTCCGCATTTTTTTTCTTTTCGTAAGATGCAAGTCCCCCTAATCTCTGTCTGTCTGTCTGTATAACCGTCCGTCTGTTTGTCTGTCTGTCTCTCTCACACACATCATCTTCTCATTATATCGAATGGCATGACGGCCATAGAGCATTTGTACAATGTGCACCAGTTGTCTGGAATGCCCTTCCCCTTTCCATCAGGGAGGCGAGTTCTATAAGTCAGTTTAAGACCCTATTGAAAACCCATTTGTTTACTGCACATGAAGACCTTAATTAGTCTGAGAAATCTGTCTTATTGTCAATGCCTTTTCTTATTTTCTTTGTACATGTAACTTATTTATTTTTCCTCTTCTGTTTGTTTGAATTGTTAATGGACTATGTTTCAGACTATAGACTAGTGTCACTATGTTAAACGTTTGTAAATAGACTATTGTAAAGAGCTTCGAGCCTACAAGTAGGAAGAGGCGCTAGGAAATAACTTCATTATATTATTATTATTATTATTATTATTATTATTATGTCTCCATTAACTTTTTCTATCCTTCATCTCTTTACCAGTCTACCTATTTATATGCATCCATTTAATTATTTTTCTGTATGTGTTTCTATCTATTTATCCATCTATTTATTTATTTATCTATTTATCTTTGTTTCTTCGAACTTATTTTTTTATATATTTTTTCTTACTCTCACTTTGTCAACCCATCCACCTCTCCCCCTCCTCTCTCTCTCTCTCTCTCTCTCTCTCTCTCATTCTCTCTGTCTCTGTCTCTTTATTTCTTCATTTTTTTTCTTTCTCTTTGTCACTAATTATCTGTGCGCATCGATCTCTATCTTTTATCCTCAGTAGTCTTAGATTGCTTCCAATAAGTGATTTAGTCTGTGACCTTCCGTAAAGCATAAATCGATATGTCCAGTATCGATCCCGCAGCAGCTCAGACCCCTTTGTGCTGTCATGTCGACCACATCGGCTCTATATAATGCCGTGCGCTCTCTGTAAGGACTACCGCTTCTAGTTAGTAGTCGAAACAAATAAAACCACTTTATCAGGGAAAGTTCAGATTAAAAAAATATGAAAGAGAATTAAATATTTCGAACTTAGACGAAGATCAACTAGTAGCAGCTATTAAAAAACATAACGTAAAAATTTAAAGTGATTTGTTAAAGTCCAACAGGCCATTTTAAAGCATGCATAGAATAAAGTGGTATGCATGAATAATTATATTAAACAAATTGTAAAATTTGCAGTCGGGCTCTGTAAACATTGACAAAATTAAAGTTGCAGAATACCGCATCATAGATCTGTGAAGAAATAAAGTAGTTATACATGTTTCTTTTTTATATGCCACACTTTTCTGCGTGACTCTAGACAAATTTCACTATTCAGGTCTAAAGAAAACAGGTGAAATTAAGGTCTCAGAAATGAAAAAAAAGGACAATTTTTCTTAAGCACTTTCAAAACTTTTAATCTCATCTAAAAACTCATGACAAAAGAAATGATAACTTCATGAAAAACAAAATACGACAATTTTTTTTCAAATGTACATTTAAAAAGTTAATAATATATGATTCAAAATGCAGACAGAAAAATATATGTCCTTTACCAATGATTTAGACAGACGGACCAATTTTTTCAAACCAAAAACATAAACCACAGCTTCTGATTAAAGAGAGAAAAAAATAGCTTTTCTGAAAAGGATGGAGTTTTCTCAATGTAGAAACACGTGAGGTTAACGACGATCATTCAAATCATTAGACGGGCCAATACAAGAGCCGTATTTAAACTCGACTGATTTTCTTAAATCATAGTCGTGAAAAAAACTGCGGTATAGAAAACGGGTTATTTCCTTATGAGAATAATAACGGTTGGTTCCGCGTGTCTTTGATGGTGTATTGATGAGCTAGTTTAATTTAGTTCGCTAATTTACGGCACTGTGAAGCAGTAACGATTTTGGAAAGGTTTGGTTGATCTCCAGGCAACCAAACAGTCTGACTCTCTAGCTTCTATTTCAGTTGCCCGGGGGTTCTTGCGCAATGCATTTTGTTTTTATTATTTCGGTACCGTGTTACATGCTCCAGGAAATAGTGTTTAAATGTTGTTGATCTAAATGAAAAATGTTGATATGAGTCAGTTGTAGCAACCTTTCAACTAACGCAATATTTTATCAGAATGGCAGGTTTGTATACGCAGAAAGACGGAACGAAAGAAAAAGGCAAAAGAAGAACCAGAGAGAGATAGAGAGAGAGACAGAGAGCGAGAGAGAGGGAGGGAGGGAGAGAGAGGCAGAAAGAGATAGGGGGAAAATGGGGGGGGGGGAGGGAGGGTCACAAGGTTATTGTAGCTCCTTGAATCTGTAAATTTCAATTCTATTCTCTTTGCATTATTTAATTGTTGTAGGCCCTAAAACAAAAGTAAACTTCACGTGTTTTACGTCAGATAGAAAAAGTTTATAAATTTTTTTCAAACAAAAAATTAAAGAAAAAAAAAAGTAAATGAAAAGACAATCGATTCAGAGAGGGAAAGAGAAAAATAATGGAGGAGAGAGGAAATAGAGATAGAGGAAAATTGAAAGAACCAAAGGTATGTAGATAAATAGGTAACGAAATAGGTTTACAGAGATAGAGGGAGAGAGAGAGCTGTAAGAGTAAAGGATTTAACAAAGAAAGAAACACAACGAAAATGAGAGTAGGTGACAGGGAGAGATAGATAACCACAGAAAAAGAGAAAGAGACGGAGAGAGTAAGAGAGATAGACAAAAGAAAAAAATATAGACAGAGACACAAACAAAGGAGTGTAGAGAAAATATGAAAAAAAAAGATTATGAAAAAAATAAAATAGCGCAAAAAAAGTACCAAGAGTAAAAAAAATAGTCGAAAAACAAATCATGACATTTATTTCTGAATGCTGCACTGAACGAATGAAATAAAGCGAATAGTACCGTCACGCAGGTTCACACGCGAAGTAAACATAAATCAGGATTGCACGTTTTCAGAGAAATGAAATAAAAGCAACTGAACTCAAATCGAGACAATCTTTTTTCACCTTCCGCCGCTTACATCCTTCAAATCTGATCAGTGAACTCAATGTTGTCTCTATTTAAACTATAATTCATATGTCACGACTCTGGAATTTCAAGAACTTCATATGTCACCAAACTTTCATACTCAGTATTCAAAATAAGCGAAAACATCATTAAACTTTGGTTGAGAACCAAATAATCTAATGGAATTTACTTCTGCACTGTCAAGAGTGTAAAGAAAACATAACCACGTGAATGAAAAGGTGATTAAATGAAAACAGTATGGAACTGAACTGTGATCTAGATGTACCTTTGTAGAGGAAGTTGTATATTAGGCCAATCTGTCTGAAAAACAAACAAAAAATTGCATACATTATACTAATCAATGTTAATGCAGTATTTAATACAGCTCAAACACAGAGCGATTTTCGAGTTAGAGGCTTGCCTTCAAATAAGTACCGCCGATTTAGAGCTGAATATTCTTTAGGCCTTATATCTTTACATACACTTAGATCATTGATACTCAACAAATGTGAACAGTGCTCATGCTCGTGTTTTGGGCCTGAACCCAGTTTTATGATTATTTGGACTAGTCTTCGATTGTTACAGAGTTTATCTCACTTCAAAACGTGTAGAAAAGCCTCTATATCCTCCTCTGGCTCACAAAACCACCTGCCTTCGGTGACTTTATACTCAGTCGAGAAAAGAAGTTGCTTTTGTGGACCAGTTATTGCTAAACGTGACCCAGCATGGCTCGGACTGGCGGAACAGGTACAGCTTCACCTAAAGCAATGGACAAAAAGGTAAAAAAAAACCTCTTCTATTACACTTTCTCACAGATATGGAAATAACGTTTGAAAACTTTCCTTTGTAGATAAATTTGCAGATATCGCAATGCACAATGTTCAAGCTTAAAGTCAGTTGGGCCAATAACTGCAAATTTACCTCTCAAAATTCTAAACTAATCTTTTGAATCCTAGAAATGTGTCGACCTGCACACGTTTCTAACAATGAATAATTGATAAATTTGCAGATATCGGCCCTACTCAGGTTAGGCTTCAAATCGTCGAATTCGAAACTTGTAGTTTAATGGGATTTTAGAGCAACACAAAAATGCTTATATCTTGAAAAGTATTTATTTACGAAGAATAAAACCATCATATTCGTGGTCAGCATATAAAATTGATTATGAAAAATACAATTTTAAAGTGTAAAGTGAGTTGGGTCGATAACTGCAATAATACCGAATAATTTTTTTGTTTTAATTTGAAACTGGGATTTTTTTTCTAATGAACTTTTGGTAATGTTCCTCGTGAGTGTTTATACAAACTTCTACGGTTTGAGCTATCTTTTAGCCTTTCTTTGTTAACCTACATTTTCTAATCAAAGAAAAGTTGCTAAGATATAAGCGGCCATTTCTTTGTCTATTGCATCCTGTCACGTTCCAATATGAAGTCTTGAAATCCTAGAATGTGGACAAATTAATTGTAGCCATTGGAGCTTTTGTGATAATCCAATCTTTGCATTTGGCAAACCTTGAGGAAGGTTTTTTTTTAAAATCACCGGCAATATATCTTTCTGGAGCCTACATCCACTAAACTGCCATCCATTGAATTCCATTTCAGAACAGTTTCATAAAATATCGGGCCCAAGGCCTTCGAATAGTTTGTTCTTTCGAGAAAAAATGTGAAGTGTAAATAAGTTCGAGCAGTTTAGTGAATGTGGGCTCTACACATATATTTTTCTTTCACGCAGCTGTCCAGAAATATCTTTTGTTACCATTTCTTATGTTTGAAATAGCTTTCTGGATATTCGGGACGTTTTGTACGATAAACATGGTACATAGTTTCTCTCAAGCCATATGGATCATGCTGTCAAAATGAAAGTCGCAATAGCAGTCTTTGTGTGCATAGATTCAAACAAGTCTCTTTTAAATTGACACCTTAGAAACTGTAAACCAGTTCACCCACACGAGTTTTACTATGAACTTTGATATGGCACGGAACATGAGCTTGTAGCACTCAAATAGCTTTGATCAAGATAATACTGGAAAGGGGCTGTGTCCTTAAGTACGATCTAAAGATTCACCAAGTCGCCCCTTGTAAGGCTATATATGAAAATAGGACCTAGAGATAACATGTCTTGTGGGAATCCATAGTTAGCTGTTAATTTTTATCTGTAGGAAAATTAGCTTTGATAACGATCCATAGATCAAAATCTAATCTACCTGGATATTGTAAATGATAGGAGTCCACAAGGTTGAAAAGATGACTGAGCTGTGTCTCAAGGGACTTCAGTTTGTACAAACATACAAATGAGTATAGCGAAGGCTTATCTCCCTTGTTTTACAGTCTTTAAGAGTGCAACTTACTGAAGAGGTGAAAATGCAATAAAGTTTTGTCATGTTATCATTACCATCTTTTAAGATAAGGCTTTAAGGTTGTGCAATATATGAAATCTGCTCTAATTATAGTATCAGTTTGCCTTAGTTTTCTTCCAGAAAATCTAATGGTGAAAATGAGATGTTCTCTCAGTAAAATATATTCCAAGATTTTTTTTAATCAAGTACAGAATGTTTTTGACTAAGAACACTGGAAGCTGCGGGTAAGTCTTCCACAATTAGGTTGACAAGAAGCCCACCATTGAAGTTTCTACATCCCCCCCCCCCAAAAAAAAAAAAAAAAAAAAGACGATAAAGAGATTCCACCTCAAGTAGGCATAGCCCGACGGGGGCTGGTTTGACATTTAAGGGCTAGACATGGTTTTAAATTGGTAATAAACACATGCTTGAAATAGTGACAGATTAATGCTTTACAGCCTTCTTGCAGTAAAAGTTTTTAGCAATTTACTATCCTGTTATCTTTTCTTGTTCTCAGAGTGACAATATTCAGAAGCAGGCGTCGGCTTTAGGTCGAGAGCTGGGTGGGCTCTTTTTGATGAAACAGACAATGTCGCTTTACAATGGTGAGTTCTTTTTTTTAGCGGACTGTACAGGTTTCCGATCTTTTAACATTTCAGTGTATAAACTCTCTTAATGCAGCTTCTCTTTTCCAATTGTTCTAACATTGGTAAATTTTTAAAGATATGTATTTTTTTTTAATTTGTCGAATTTATTTTAACGCTCTGTTGGGAGAATGCGCGCTGTAAGTAACGCGGCACGTTTTTGTCTTAAATGGACTATTGTATTTTGATATTAAGATTAAATAATAATAAAAAGCGGCAATCACATTTTTACCTAGTAGCTTCTATCGTCTATGTCGATAGCCCATAACTATTTCATGTTGTGATAGAAAAGTTTTTAAACTAAAAAAAAAAATGGTTACATCTAGATCTATGTAATCAATCAGGACTCAAGAAGAGCAACAAGTGGACGGAAGGCCTGGCAAACACAGTAGAAGGCAAAGCAAACTCTTTGTGTGAGGACATTATCGGCACCAAAATAGGAAAGAAAGGTCGGTTTCCTTCTCTCTCTCTCTCTCTCTCTCTCTCTCTCTCTCTCTCTCTCTCTCTCTCTCTCTCTCTCTCTCTTTCTTTCTCTTTATCTATCCCTCTTTCTTTATACATTTTTCTCTTAATAGTTAAACGTAAGTGGCCACAATTACCTAATCATAACAGCTTAGTCCCGAAGCTAAGCATGGTGGGATACACTCGAAAAAGCCTCTTGCTGATTATTTTCATCATTTTATTCAGGGATGAAGAGGTCCAAATTTAAAAGGGGGTTTAGAACCAGCACCAGACCAAGTTTTCAAATTTCCATTTGACGGAATGTTAATTTTTTTTAAAAATTTTACTTCAATCACATGTAGCCCCTTTTAACGGCCTTACTCATATCTTAAGTTTACACTTACAAAGACGGCTTTTTTTTAGCCTTATTTGGAACCTCACGAATTATATTCCAAAATAGTGCAAAGAAATTGAGGTTCATGGTGCAATTATAGCTGACATAATTAAATAAAAAATGAAATCGGTAAACAGTATGAAAATCGCACATGCAAAAAGATAAATGTATAAAAGTGTAAGATTTGTCTTTTCTGAGCTAGGTGCTCATTAAAGAACATGGCAATGAACTCTACAAAACTTAAAGAAATCAACCTTTCATGTTTTTACAAATGATTTTAAGGTCAAATCCATTAAGCATTCATTTTTTTTATTTTTCACAGTAACCTTGAAACCCTTAACTTATTCCTCAATTTTTCAGCTTTTGCCTTTGCAGCCATATCTTTGACTAGAACATTATGTATAATTAGTTCAAGCTGAACCATTATAGAATATACAATTTTTGAAAACCCCTTAACGACGTTCAAATTTTGTGCAAATTTAATTCACTGACTAGTTTCGTCTTTATCTCTTTAGTCTTGTAATCAATTCTAGTGGAGCTCTGGGCTTGTAAAACACATTCACTCTCCTCCCTTCTTCCCCTTCCTTTTTCCTTTCCGTTTTCCTCTCGCATCTCATAACCAGCTGATGAATCTTTGGCGAGTGCTGCTGCTACTACCAAGAAGATTGTAGAATGTTTTGTGTGTAGACAGGACAAGGAAGACTCGGTTAGTCCCCAGACCAGTCCACTGTACTGATTTATGCAATAACGCATACCTTTCCTACAACCTGCATATTCGCTACATTATCTTTGAGAACTTCAATTAGACTTTATATTTACACGCTTTATAAACGTTTCTTTTGAACCAGAAGTTCCATTTTAAGACCGAAAATGGTAATCAGTATCAAATGTAATGAATCATAAACTAGACAGAACACTAGAACTAGAATTTTATTTCATACATTTTAACTTTTTCTTTCCAAATTCTGTGTAATATAAACTGTTTTTTATTTTCAATATGCAATAAAAACTTCGCTGTGTGAACTTAAGGTATCTTGCATTTTACATTTCATTTCAAACATTTTAAAAATGTAAATTTACATTTACGAACCTGCTCTAAAATCTTATTTGTCATCCAGTGTCACCATTCTGCTATCGCCATGGCTGTGATGAAAGTGTTCCACCTGTGTTTCCGCTTCTTCCTGCCTCTGCTCCTTTTCCGGTGGTCAGTGGACGCCGCTCTGGCCTGCACGGAGCTTGCTCTGGCCCTCACCAAGGATTTTGTTAGGTCGGGATCCACTGCTGTTCACGTGAGTCGGATCTCTGTATAGTTGTTTACAATGGAGGACTTTGATGTAATCCATCAATTTCTGTAAAAAGAATCACTGTCAGTGAATATCTTTCATTTAAAGTCTACAAAATGTTGGCTCACAAAGAATGATGGGAAGAACTTGCTAAAGAAAAACAAAGATGGTGCTCTGTTATTTACCAAACCTAAATATCTGGAAAAAATGCTATACGTGCTTTCAGAATAAATCGTCGCAATATCAGAATGAATGTAATAGGTTAATATCAAATGCAGATACACCTAGTGAAAAATGGGAAGGTTTTTAAGATCGGAAAGTACATTTCTTTTTCTTTCTCGGGTTTTTTTGTTGTCTACTATTTCAAGAGGGTTAATAAAACAAATTAGCTACGACTTCAATAGCTTAGGGAAACTTGTACTTTAAACAGTTGCACAAATTAAAATGGTCGCAATATTAAAGAACAATGCTAATTTCACGTTTATGAAATGTCAAAAAAGTGTGCTAATTGATGTATGTACTAGGTATAAACTAGGTCTACAATGTATTCTTTCAATTTTATCCTTAACTTGTAGACGAACAAGTGGTATACTATGTACAGAGAACGAAAGAATATCTCAAATTAGTATTTATTCAATATATTTTTTTTTTTACTGAAAAACCCCCAATAGTTTAAAATCACCAAGGGAGAGATGTGCTGTTGATCTCTCAATGCACATCGTTTCACACTTAATATTACTCCACTTCAGCTGTCGGTAGAGGGCTTAAAGGAATTTGAAGACACAACTGAGAAGCAACCTGAAAAAGAAAGGAGTGACGAAACAAGCAAAGCACCGCAGGCGGTTAACTATCTGTTTTCTAGTTGGTGGGATGTGATCACGGTGAGTAAACAGCCTCTGGTCTTTGCCATTACATTGTGCTCTAGTATCTTTTTCTTTAGTTTTATTTTGACCGTCATAGGAATCGCAGCTAATTCGGCTTTCTACTACTATCTCTTTTTAATATTATGCCTATCTGCTACATTTTATTCAAATATAAGCTGGTAACCATTATCACCTGATTGAAGTGAGGAAACACGTTACCTAAGAAATAGTATAACTTTCATAGAAGTTCAAGCCCAAAACATTGCAATTTTACAACACGAAACAGTGACTTTGCTAAATACTGCGTTTAACTTGCACGACAGCAGTTGGCCTCGAGTTGGCAACTATCACTAGCTGATGGCTTAGAAGATACTTTTGAAAAGTATAATAGCTCCCAAATAGCCACTCATAGAAAACGGCAACAAAAGCTGTCATAATTAATATTGTTAAACGTTTGCTTTTTCTCTTTCCTATACAGTGAAAAAAATATTCTGTGCTCTGGATAAAACTTTTTCAGAATTTCGGTTTTCTTGTCCAGGTTTACATGTTTTCTTAAGGCATTTTCAAGATGTTTACTAAGAAAAATTTGATCTAGTAAAGTTGCTTTTGGAATGTATAATCATCACATTTTGGGGCGAGATTTTTTTACTAAAATAACTATGGGGAGCGTATTTTGAAGTTTGTGAAATTTAATGGTTAAACATGTTTTAAATTTTTCCTTTCAGTACTTTGTTTCACTGGATTACTACATGACAAAGTTCTTTGCAATCTTCTTCGCTATTCCATATCTGACTTATCAGGCAAGTAAATAAAAAAAAATCGACTAATTCTGTATTTTTGCAATCTTTAAGTTCCTTTTAAACTATTATTAGAAAGCAGTGAATTTTCGCATTAAGTGCATATAAGTGCACCGCCTTGAGGGAATTTTTAGCCGCGCAGTTATCAATCTAGATGGTAATGAAGAAATCTAAAGTTTTGATTTTTACAAAATTAAACTATTATTGTTTCAGGAATATAGACACAGCGCGACATTTACTATCGTTTATGAAGTATTTAATTGCTTCAACTCAATTGGAAACGAACACTTCTAGACCCTATTGTTTAATTTTATTTTAGTGCCTTTCTGCTTGGAGTTTCTTGGGGAAAAATCTATCATTCTAAAGCATTCACTTTTATTTAGTCTTAATTTTTACCAAAGAAGAAAAAAAGCTTTTTGTAATCTATTTTTGGTTTCATTTTCAATGGGATAAGAAATCTAAAACTCTAAAACGATATTCACAATGTGACAAGTTAAGCGATATTTGCAGTAGAACTACGTTTTCCCTTTGCATTGTGGCATCACTTTTTTAAGATTTTCCTCAATTATTTGTCCATTATACAGAAGGAAGTAAAGAGCAATTAAACTGTCTATTGCTTTTCTCACAATCCGTTAGATGTTTTTTTTTCATAGCAAATTGTAAACTTCTCATTGTGGCATACAACCAGATGTATTTCGACTTACTTGAAGAATTATTTTTCTCTTGGCCAGTGGTACTTCCTGAATGCTATAAGCTGCATTTTGCACCGTCTTGCGGGTTTGGATTATGACGAACAAGACAACAAAACAACCCAGCAGAGACCCACAATGGCTTTAGAGAACACCTTTCCTAAAGAAAGAAAAGTAAATTGTGGTGGCATCGATCAAAGTTTATTAACACCTCGATTCTTCATTTGAGATGATTCCAGCCATAAAAATGCCATATAGCTTGATGGTTATAACCGTTCATGTTAACTGCCGAAGTTATTTTCTTCACTTCACTTCTTTGTCGTCTGTCTCTATCTATCTCACTGCTCCTATCACTGTCATTGCCCAATTTCTGTTATTCCCGCTATTCATTTGGATTAGTTCAATATTACACAAGATGCTTTGGCCATTTCTGAAATCATACTGAATGAGTAGCTACTATATTTAAAATCCTTTACAAACAAAATGAAAGACTGACTCAACTGTTTGCTTTCCGAGGCTGTCTTTAGGACCATTTTATACCTTAAGCTCTACTGCAAAAACAAAGTACAATTTAATTTTCAATTGCAGTTGAGGTTCAAGCAATGGCTGGCAGATTCTGTCTTGAACAGAATAATTTCTCAGCTGCTGGACACTCCACTGCTCGGACTCTTCTTGGAAATGGCTGGAGTGAAACGTCAGTTTAATCTTTTTAAGAAACTACAGAAAGCTTTAAGAGGAAGTAAGTATATGATGGCGATTGTCATGCCTATATTCACACGTATACAAGTGGGATTCGAGTACTTAAGGTGTACGCAATAGTTTAATAAACCATTACAAAAGTAACTGATAATGCACGAACGCTGTTTGTAATAATATTCTGCTCAAATAATCATGAGATCATGCATCATGGCCAAGACTTATTTTTTTTAATTGGTGGGGGTTGCGGATGTCTACTTTGGACTTTAACTGCATACTGAAACTAAATAGACTTAAACTCAAGCCAGCTTTTTATATTATGAACAACATGATCTTTCGTCGATCGAGATGCAGGTGTTCTGAGCCTCAGGGAGAATGGAGTCCCCAGCGGGTTGCTGTCTGCGATGGCGGATATTGGCCGATTCGTCGAGGGAGACCTGACACCGTACCTAAACCTTGACACCTACAACGAGGAGGAGGATCCTGATTATGAGGTGAGCACCTAGACGTTTGTCTCATAGATAACATTACTACTGAACATGAGGCAAATTACTACCCATTAGATCAAACAATTGATTTTTTGTAAAATTTTAACTTCTTGTAATTTGTGCAATTCTAGAGTAACTTGAAAAAGAGAGCGTTTTGTTGCAATTAAATGGTATTCTTTACCATTTATTTCGTTTTAAGTCAGAATTTTTTTTAATTCATCTTTTTTTCTCATTTTTATCTGCACTCCACTTATTTCCCCCTAGACTGGTGATAGTTCCGAAGACTCCATGGACTCCGAAGACAAACACCTGGAAGCGACCAATAGGAAAGACGACATACGCCTGGTGAGTACAACACAGGTTTTGTGTGAATGGATTTAACTTTTTGTTTCAATTCTGTTTACATGGTCTCATTTCTTTTGTATTGCAAAACTAACCGATGCAAATGGCTTATTGACCAAACGCACAAAGCATTCGAAACTGTCATTAATACAATTCCAAAAGTTAGTTTAATAGCAATATTCTCGCACAAAACAAATGCAGATGAACTATGTCGACTAATATCATTAGACTCTGTGACACTTACACACACATTTGTCTTAACCACAGAAACATGAAGCTGAACGTGCCAAGGTACTAGCCAAAGACGGCCAAAGTCCATCCCCTCGAGAACGGAGAGACACTGTGTCACTAGACCATCAAGGTGAAACTCATGGATCTATTATCATAATTTTACCCTTTTGCCTCCAAAAAATGGAAGAATTAAAGCAATGAATAATTTTCTTTTTAAACATTAAAGCTTTCTCTTATCAGAAATGTAAAATATATTATATTGCAAAAATGAAAGAATCAGCACTATCACAGTGAAGACAATAAATCGCAGAAGTTTGACCCTAAGATGACCAAGGATGGTTGTGGCGCGTCCCTGATTTAGGATCTCCTGCTCTACTCGTTTCAGACGCTCAGCCGAGCTCCCGTTGTATACCAGATGCAGAACCATCTGGGAGACTCGAACAGGAGGACCGCTCTGAAGACTCAAAAGAACGCAAGGATTCAAAGAGCGACAGTTCAGAAGGGGTCGCACACGTAACGCGTTCCGAAGAGAAAAGCACGGGAGATTTCAAGACCGCCAACGTGAACATAGCTCTTGATAAGCAAAATCCCAAAGTTGCGCTATCTCCTTTGCAACAGAAACAACGCGATGATTTTTTGTCCTGCATTACAAAAATAACCAATCCTGAGTTTGCCAAGGAACTTGCAGATAGTTTAGAATGGGCCATTCTGAATACAGACGGTATCGGAAAAGTAACTGCTGTGCTTAAAAAAAATCCAGATGAAGACGAATGTGGGGCATCTGCTGTCAAAGCAAGCCCCGAGACTTGTGATCGTTTTGCATTGGAATGGAGTGTAGGAAGCCCACCGGAATATGAGGAAGTTGACCCTGACATAGCCGCATTGCTTACCAGTGGTGCCCCTTTGGACATAGTATCAGTCAGAGCAGGTGAAATCTTCACCTCGTCACCGGATATCGAAGCCCTTGCTCCTGGAGTCGGCGAGGATTTGTTTGACGTAGATCCGGCCAACCACCCTCTCCCGCCTTCGCCAGCGCCGGAATTATCTCCCCTTGGAAAGGTGCGGCGTCACACCTGGAGAAGCCAGCGTTCTGGCTGGCAAGCACATCTGGTGGACACGATAGACGAGGAAGATGAACAAGTTTGGAGAGATGAAGCAAGATGTAAAGATGATGTATTTTCAACTGAAGAAACAAATATCAAACAGATGGACCAACTTGTCATTGAAACCAAAAAAGATCAACTCGTTGAAGAAGTTTTCGATGCAGAACAAGAATCACAAGAGACTGATAGAAAAGTTGAAGTTACGGAAGGAATTAATTTAGAGCCTCAAACGGACCCAGATGCTGGCCAAGTCACCATAAGGGCTTTATCCTCGTCCGTAGAAATGCCATGTAACAATGACTTCGGTGATGAAAATCAAACTCTACATAAAAAAACTGAGGATGAAAAGATGAGTAGACCAGTTAGTCTTTTACCGGAAACATTAACAACTAAAGATTTCATAAAGGATGTTGAATCTGTGGTTACCAAATCGTCTATTAGCAACTCGCGAAAAAATCGAGAAATTCATGTCGAACAGAGTAGTGGGGATACAGACTTCCACGATGTTGCGCATAGATTGCCTTACCAAGAAATTCACCAAAAAGTCGAAACTGAAGCTAATATATCAACTAATTATGGAAAAGACAATTCAGTCAACAGTGACGTGGCTTCAGAGTCTTTTCCACTTGCCAAAGAAAATCAATGTGTGGTCGAGTCTGTGTCATCTCCTGTCTCATCTTTGTCCTCACTCTCCTCATATGACGAGAACGAGAGAAAAAGCAACAGTGAGGTTCGCCAACTGGCTCCAGGGAGTGATCGGGGTGGGATGGTCAGAGACTCAGGGAGGTCCAGCACGTGCACGGACGTCGACACAGGCCTCGCCTCTACTGCCCAAGGTCCAGCTATAGAACTGATACATGCATCACCATAAAGCATGGAATAAATAATAAAGTTCAGGCAATGATTATTAAAAGCTGCATAATGCATAATATATAATTGCTTTTTGCACTTGCTCAGCATATTTTACCTATTATGCACTATAGTCTAATTTTTACACCATGCAAGACAATCTTTTATATAACATTTTAGCTGTCATTCAGTGGCACGTTATAATTATTGCGCTACGTTTCTCCTAACATGACCTGCTGGTGCAAAATTAACAATTTCATTTCTTCTGCTGTGGAAGAATGCATTAGGTACTCATTCTCCTGAGCTTTGATACAAAAGCACAGTTTGTTCGCAAAACCTGAAATATTTTTTTTTTCAAATCTAATTTATACTACCATAAAGTGTGACGGTATTAAAAAAATTCATTCCACAGCTCGAATTTTGCCTAAAGGAAAGTATCCACTAATATATTAAATTTTATCCGATTTGCAGAACTTGAAACTTTTGAAACTTTATTTTGTCCCCAGAATAGCCAAGTCGAAGTGCGCACTGCTCAGCTAGGGGAGACTACCAGGACCAGCCAGCCAGTACAATGTCTGCCCGAGTTGTCAGCTCTTCATCTGATGAGTTCGAGGACGCAATAGATCTCAACGCTAACAGCTTTGCCTCTTATCTCGATTAAAATTACTTTTCTCTATAACGTACATTTGTTTTGTCACTGTTCAGGCGCTTTTTTTCATTGAATTAAAGTTTGCTTCAAAGTCTATCGTGCCTCTTTCTTAACGTAAACGTATTGTATCTAATCCTTGTAAGGCTGATTTGCAAAAATATTAATTTTCATTACTGATATACACCTCACTCCTTCCCTCATCCTCCAAATAAAAAACAAAACAAAATTAAACAAAAGAAAACAAAATAAAAAACAAAAAGAAACAAAGAAAAAGACCTCGAAGAAATGTTGTCTGAAGAATTAAAAATGTAAGATATCAATATCTTACATGTTACAAATTCTTACATGGCGACAAATTAAGTCAGAGCCTCGTCATTCAGATTGTACCTCATATCTTACTAGGCCGTACAGGCCGGTGGTTCCCTTCATGCTAAAACAGAAAAAAAAGTAATACTTCAAAAATTAAAAAAGACGCACAAGGAAAATAAACGTCAACGCGTAAAGAGGTGCCTTTTCTTATATCCTAAAGTAAAAGATTTATTGAAACCGATACAAAGGTCAATAATGCTGTCAAGGACGGAATAGCATGAAGATAAGGGAGTAAAGGATAAAAATAAAAATAAACATGCCAAGCTGGGATTATTTTTCAAATACACAATACTTGGTAAATAGCTTATTTTTAAACGAGACATCGCCCGTTTGGCACAGCCACGCAAAAAAAAAAAATAAAAATAAAAAAAAACCGGATACCTTGGCAACTAAGTTGCGTTGCTCTATGTGAACCTTCCAATGCTAATGGTTGAAGACCAATTTCTTGATCATTTTTAATACCTAAAAAAAAACCATAGTTTGTAAAGTTTGTACTCCCCAATTGTTTGATCTTCCAAAGAGCGCAAATATAAAAATGTGAAAGCAAAACTTTATAGTAGCAATTGGAAAGAAAAATCCATTTTTACATAAAAAAATATATCAGGCAACGTAACTAAGTTAACACCTTTTTCCATCTTCAGATTTTGATTGCCATTTCTATTTGATTTTACCAGGGACCCAAGAGATTCTAAACTACTCGAGATAGGTTGTTCCTTAAAAATTGGTCTTGACGCCCTCTTTATTTAATCATCTGGTATCGGATTCTTCTCTAGCCGACTGAGCCATGTGATATGCTAGATATTAAATGCAATCCTTTTACACTTCACCGAAACAATCCGCATAATGTGTGGATTGAAACCATGAAATTGACACTCGAGTCAGACCGTTACTTTGATTCCCTCTCCTCGGTGTTCTGTGTTTGAATTGAAAGGGAAATTGATTATACCAAACTGCTTAATCGCATATAGACCGGAGCTTGAACACATTCAGGGCTCGCATATCTTCAAGGTTGTAAAATACGACTGTATTGAAAGCCGAAACACACGGAATACTTCATTACAGACCTTTCTTTTTGTGTGTAAATAAATCTTTTAAAAATAAAATTATCTCTTGGAATGAAATCCGACAAACGGGCTTTCTTTAAAAATGAAAATTCTTCCTGCAGAACCTGAATGAAATACAACCAAGATTTAAAGCAGAGGTGTGATCATCTGCCTTCTGTGTGTCTACGTATCTCCAAGTTGTGATAAACTTACTTTTTTATTAGTCTGATAATTCTCAACTTATCCGAGCCCAAACTTCACCTTTTTCTTGTTTTTTGAAACGCTCAGAAATTCAGACGATGCTCTTAGCAATAGTGAAAAACTTGGCTACAAAAGGTAGCGCAACGAATATGTCACTGGAGCATAGTATTATAGATAATGCAGCAGTGGATAAAATTTATACAAGTCTTCCAAATTATTTAATAAGTAAAATGATATATTCCATACCGAAGGCTAGATATCAATAGAACGAAGTTGGCTTAGCTTTCTTTTTTATGTTTGACTGGCGAAATAATATTTGCATTCCTTTCATATGAGTTCAATCATTGTTGAAATGAGATTATTATTTCATACAATCTAACGGGAAAATATAGGGTCAAAATGCCCTTTACACGCTCTATGTATTAATTTAATTATAAAATTTCAACCAGATCTCACTTTGGAGTTAGCAAAGTACCTTTTACATAATTATGATTGTAACCAACAAGGCCATCATTCATGCGTGACGAACGCAAAGTGCATTTGGAACCTTTCCTGTCAGTTCTTATAATTTGGCGATATTTTTGAGTTCCGACCTTAACATCACTCTCTTTAATGCCCACAAGGGCACCAGCGTGGGATTCAATTAAAAAAAAAAGCTAATGTGAAGCCGCCCTTGTTTCTAATGCTTGCCTTTAACAAATTATATTCACAATTGATTGAAAACTAAGCTTTAAAATCCCTTTCTTGGTAACCAGTAACGCAAACAGCGCCCCAGTCGATAGCCTCTCATGCTCAGTACAATTCCTTTCTAGCCAAAGGAGAGTCGACTCGTTGACGTCTTTAGCAAACAAGTTTTTATAAAAGCGTTAATTTCCCTTTTAATTTTTTATTCAGCGAAGGCCGATTCGTTGAAGCCTTAGAAGAATTTCCTTTTTAAGAAAGCGAAAAGTTTCCGTTTAACCTATTTGATTTTTTAAAATCTTTACATATAAAAAACAAAACAAAACACAATAACTCAAAATAATGGCAAAAACAAAAATGACGGAGTGAACATAAAATAAGTATGCCTGAAGAGAGTTCTCAAGAAAAACACTTTTTTTCCCTTTATTTTTATCTGTGCTAAAATCGTTTGGCTGCTATCTTGAAAATTTGAGCTATTCTTATGATTTTAAGAAAAAGCAGCCTCTCATTAGTTTTTCCATTGGTCTGTTACATGTTTTCTAGTTTTTGTACTCACTGAAAAAAGGTTTGTCGGTTAAAATGTTTAAAAAATATATATTCATCTCTCATTGACGAATCAAAATACTTTTCTATGAATTTGCGGAGAACTGCAACTAGACTAAATGCTCCGGCGCAGACCTTCAATATGTCTAGTATTGAAGTAAAGAAGTCTAATTTGGACTGGCTTCTGAGACAAAGAGGCAATCTCTTTTGTTATATTCTATCAAACATTAAGATAGCCTCGCTGTTCTTTAAAGTTTATTTTAATACTGTTTTAATTATACCTCATTTGTTCGTCGTTTTGTTGGGCTTGTGTTTGCACGTGTGCATTTCAAGAATTTTTTGTATCATCAAAAATATTTATTACTCGTGCAAACTTCTAAAATTTTTAATCTTTCTAAGGTGATTCATCAGGTCTTTATAGATCTATGGCTTTTTGGGTTTGCGAAGTCTCTGTCTTTTTATGTTCAGCTATGAGCATGTAAATCAACCCTTCACTCTAACCCTCAACCCTCAATCACTTCCCTTTCTCTCGATTGTCTATTTTCTCTCTCTCTCTCTCTCTCTCTCTCTCTCTCTCTCTCTCTCTCTCTCTCTCTCTCTCTCTCTCTCTCTCTCTCTCTCTCTCTCTCTCTCTCTCTCTCTCTCTCTCTCTCTCTCTCTCTCTCTCTCTTTATTTTTCTGTCTTTGTCGGTATGCTATCTGGTCTGTAGGTCTTACTTTTCTGATTTCTACTGAATATTAGTCTGTTTGTCTGTCTGTCTATCTCTATCAATATAATTATCTTTGTCTTTATTCTCTTGTTTCATCGTATACGTTTTAAATTATCTCCTTAAATTGTTCATATTAATTTTTTAAGTATTATATCTCACCTGTTTAAGTTTAAAGACTGAGCATTATCCTTCCTTACGAAAGGGTGTTTGATAATTCATGATGAAAAAGTTATATGCATACCCCTAATCTCTCTCTCTCTCTCTCTCTCTCTCTCTCTCTCTCTCTCTCTCTCTCTCTCTCTCTCTCTCTCTCTCTCTCTCTCTCTTCATTCTCCTCTTTGTTTTCATGCACCCTCTCTCTTTTTCTTTCACTTCCTATTGATGTTCAATGGTTTTGTACACATTTTTGGATTATTTTTTAACGTAAACATTTTCTCCTTCCTTCTAAGTCTAAGCTTCTATGGCAATTTTTTCGAAAGTTTACTCATAACATTCCTGTTCTATATGAAATCACAGTAGTAATTATTCCGCGATAATGACTAAAGAAAAAGTTTTCGATATCTCCTCTCCTATAGGAATATACCTGTGCACCCTACAATCTGAACGGGTGATCTTCTCCTTTCATCTATGGGAGGCCATTTCGTTCTCTGCGCCTCCTTTTCTTTGATGTACTCTATTGAAATCGGACAGGCCCTTTCACTTCTTCACAAAATGCCTTTCAATCTGTGGAGAAAGGAAACCTGGTGAATGAGAATTATAATCCTGCGATCTCAAGTTTGGAGAGATCTCAGAAATAGAACGGACGCTTCGAACAAATCGGTAGATCGATAAACGCTTTGAAAATACTGGCGCTGGAAGACAAGCTTTGAGAGGGAGAGAGAGAGACAGAGGCGCAGTCAATAGATTGTTCTGTTAGTATCTTTTGAAAAATCTGCGCAAGGATATAAGTGCCGTGCTTAGAGACGTTACCTTTTTCTTGTCAGTGATAGTGACTTGTCAGTACATTTACTGTGTGGCGTAAAAAATTCTTTAGGGTATTGTACTTTTACTGATTTTACTTATATTGAGAAGTCGGATGAATTGTCCACGGAGAGAGAAAGGAGAGAGAGTGAGTGAGAGAGAGAGAGATAGATAGATACAGAGAGAGAGATAGATAGATAGAGAGAGAGAGAGAGGAAGGGAGTGAGAGAAAGGAACAAGGAGAGAGAGAGAAATATGTACATGTGTGTGTGTGTGAGTATATGACGGGGCGCAGTCTCAGTCAAAATTCTGTTCAACACGATTGCATTTTAAAATGGCGCCATGAAAGAAATCTGTTATTTCATATTGCCTCAGTCAAAACCGAGGACAAAGTAGTGTCTCCACTGTCTAGTCAAGCAAATCAAGAAGTCTGTATCGCCTTCAGTTCTTGACGAGCGGTTTCTCTTGGTTACAGTATATCGAAAGCGTGCAGTCATACAAAGTATTGTGTAGAGATTGTGTTTGAACTTATTTTTGAAATGATATAGACAAGTTTTAAGTGTAGAAGAGTAAGCAAAGTGTTGTTGTGAAAAGAGGACTGTTTTTGGAACATGTTTATGTTCTTTTATTCTTGGAAGTGCATTTGTTGTTATTTCATTTGAAAGGTAAAATTCGTTCTTGCAATCTTCTTAAGATATGAAAGTGGTAAAAACTTGGCGTATGCCGCTGTGCCACTATGTAGAAATCTACCATAATACTATGAGTTTTTGAATATGAAGATATTGTGAGTTAGAGACAAAATTTTGAATTATCAATATGAAATTAGAGAAGGGGCTTCGTATTTCTCATTTTTTTTTAAATCACGCTGAAAAGCACTTTAGCTCTGATACATATTTTGAACAGAATTTTTAAATGATAACAAGTTAAGTATTAAGTAGTCAAGTTTGATTATTACGATCAAAGACTGCTCATCCTTAATATTTTGTTAAAACCTGGCTTTAAAAAGAGCGTCACTACTACCATGGTTCCGACTCTATCGAGATAAGACCATATATTACTCCATTTCTAACATTTCCACATCACAAAGTAAGTCACTGTGATATGACACAACATCCAATCCAAAAAAGATGAATATAAACAAAAAATTATTTACTTTTGAAAAAATACTCTATTTGGAAACATAGTTACCTCTCAATTAGATCAATGTAATTAATTTCACAATGAAGAAAAGATAAAAATATTTAGAAAAATGTTTTTCCAGAGCACGGATAATAAAGACCTTCACACTTTCTATCTGCTCACTGTTGAGAATTTTTTTAGGATTCCAAGAATATATATATATATATATATATATATATATATATATATATATATATATATATATATTACAAGAACAGTTGCCTTGTAACAACCTTATCAGAAATCCTCTCAGTGGAATCAGAAGACTAAGGCTAGGTCATCCCCCACTACAAACACATCTCCGTTTAATGTAGGTTCAAACAAAGGTTGAAAAGTCTTTAGGTTTTTTATAGTGACGATATCAGGTTAGAATTACACAAAGCTTTGATCTGATAGCCTGATTTCTGGTATATTTTTATGCATTATGGCATATAACGAAGGTATTTTATAATTATTTTCTGTAGTAATATTGATGAGAGAAAGAAAAGCAGAGGGACGGACAGAGAAAAAGAGAGTAAGAAAAGGGATGAAGCAGAGCGATACATACAGGTTGTGTTTAATAATGATTCAACATTGTTTATACAATGTTTATATAACTTTTTGGATATTTGTAAAGAAAAAGAGAGATGGGAAGACAAGTATACGACAGAGCGGGCGAGAGAGAGAGAGAGAGAGAGAGAGAGAGAGAGAGAGAGAGAGAGAGAGAGAGAGAAAGAGAGAGAGAAAGAGAGACACAGAGAGACAGAGAGACAGAGAGGCAGACAGAGAGACAGAGAGGCAGACAGATTGAGACAGACAGAGAGAGAGAGAGAGAGAGAGAGAGAGAGAGAGAGAGAGAGAGAGAGAGAGAGAGAGAGAGAGAGAGACAGAGAGACAGAGAAATTGAGATAGAGAGATATTTAGAGGGAGAGAATGTCCCACTCGTACCTATCATGAAGCAAAATCCCATAGTTACATATCAAAGAACCGTTACTTCCATAAGTCAACCAATTCACGAACCAATTTATTTTCAAGAAAACTTCAACATTTAAGTCAATACAATGAATTTGAAAATAGGCACACTAAGCATATCGAAAACTGTAGATAATCCTATTAAATATCACCAAGAGCCAGAACAAAAATAAAACACCAATAAAACGGGTAAAACGAAGACGTGAAATAAAACAAAGGAATGCGCCCGGTAAGGAATCTTGATTCAACAGCCTCCTCCCCCCCAGACCAAGGATATAGAATGTCAGACACTTCAAATCGGAAACCTGTCATTCAAATCGGAAAACGCAAGAACAAAAGAAGTCTTTATGATTTGTTTATTTATTGACTTTCTGCAAATCTATATCGAAACACAATTATACAATAAAAGTTGATATTCCAGGCTGTCGATAGCGCTATTTACCAGACTGATATTCTTGATGTGCTAATATTTGGTTTTATGTAACACTTACTTTTTAATCCCTTTATATACAGCCTATAATATTGACTCCAATCGTCAGATTTTACATGATATGGTTCAACACAAACTTTTCTGAGAGGGAGAGAGAGAGAGAAGAGAAGAGAGAGAGAGAGAGAGAGAGAGAGAGAGAGAGAGAGAGAGAGAGAGAGAGAGAGAGAGAGAGAGAGAGAGAGAGAGAGAGAGATTTCCTTCTGTTAACTTAAGATTGTAACATACTTAGAAAATTAGAAAAGAAATACAAATCGCCTACCATGCACGAACAATATTATTAAAGCCCCAGTAACTGTTGCTGGCATGGCCCGCAGCCCTGAAGTGGGTCCTCAAAGCCCTCTAAGTGTTCTACCCTGTTGACAGAATTAATGGGAATCAAGGAGAGCAGTCTGCAGCAGGGACTAGCTCTATTTTAGGAGCTTAACGTCTCGGGAAAAATTTGGCGAAGGGAACTATTCTCTGAATCGTAAACACTATTGGGAATAAGAAAATCCACCATGCTTAATAATGGACAGTGGTTGATAAAATGATAAAAGTTTTTACCGTACTTAAGAGAAAAGTTAAGGATAAAGCACAGACGGACAGAGGAAAAAATGATGACGAAAACTTTAGGCTTACAACATGTCAGATTTTGAACTAGAGAGTGAGAGTTATAATCACTGCAAAATAGGGAAGGAGTGAAGTCATAGTGATTACCAAACTGCGTCACAGTTTCTGCCGTTTGTTGAAGGGTGCGCACAATACTAGAGTGAAACGGTCTTTGTGCAACTGCCATAAATTATGTGAAGAGATCAATGTAAATAATGTCTCAAAGTGCGCATGTTAGAAGAAACGTTGAACAGGGCTTAGCAACCTTCTCTCTTTTTTTAATTTCTGCGAAAGATCAATTATTATATAACAGACTGAAATATAAGAGGCTAATAAGATTCGTTAAACCAATGCCTAGATCGAATTCATTTGTACGGCTCCTGATATCCGTGGCTCTAAAACAAAGTTCTATACTGAGAGATCAGCACAATATTTTGTCAGCTCCTTCAAGCCTACTTGAGGAATCCGACTAAATGATTGACATAACTAGGCAAGACTACAGAATGGAAAGACTTTAGGAAGACTGGTTTGACTTACCTGCTTGATTTATGAAGGCATGTTTAAAAGTCGATATAAGATTCTATCCCTTGCATTTTTTGTTTGTGTTTGTGTGTTTTCTTTTTTCAATTTTTTTTTACGGGATGGTGGTGGCGGTGGAGATCTTCATTTATTAAGCGTAGCGGTACTAGTTTTAAATGTACAATTGGTGTATTCTTTACAAAAGAATCAAATTTTCACTAAAACGTAAAGGTACATGGTTAACATAAATAATTACTCGTAATTACAACAGATTGCAGGGGTGAAAGCCTCTTCTCTCCTTTTGAATCTCGTCCTATGCCCCTTCTTGTCCGTCAGTCTGTCTGTCTGTCTCTCCTCTCTGTTTCTCTTGTTTTTCTGCAAAATGAGCAGCAAAATAACTTCAATGCTTGCCATGAACCAGGTCTAATCTAAGTTTCTATTCAAGTCCCCGACAAATCGGAGTTAAGAATTAAGACCATTGTAGTCTGTCTTCCTATAATGATTCCATTTCGCAGTTCCTGAGGGTGAAATAAAGTGCCTCTTTATTGTTTTCTTCTTTCATGTTTTTCACAAGTATAACAGGCATGATTGGAAACGCTTTGGTGCATAATAATGGATATTTTATAATACGTTTTCTGTTGCAGGACATGTAATATTTGCTTCTTTTTGGTATTCAACAACAACATTCGGTTGTCGATCTGCAACAACAACCCAACCATGTCAGCGACCACACCTAGATCTAAAAGTACGTCTACTGGATAAGGGGAAACAATCCAATTCGCAAAACGCTAAAGGACAATGGGTTGTGGCTCCTCGAAAGGTAACAAGGGTGGCGCCAAGAACGATAATCCTCCTATTGAAGAGGTAAGTAACGCACATTTTTAAGCAACATCAATGCATGCACAGAGCACTTCTACTTCTCATCTGAGTACAAGGGAACTCCTGTTACTTTTCAAACTTTTGAGGGCAGTTTTCTCTTCTGATTATATCAACAAAATTTTTTACACTTAACCTTGCAACTATTACTGCAGGATTATGTACAGATGATTTTCTTTCTTTTCTTCTTACCTTCACCGTTGCGTATGACAATTACTACTTTTTTATTTAACTTTCAACGCAGATATCTTATGACATTAAGTAGGTATAGGAAAAGATACCAATGACCAGTCATAGATGCCAAAACTGAAAGAAAATGAAAATTTTAAAAGAGAAAAATCCATCAAGCGTTGAAGGCCATAGCATAGAAATTGCAAACACACTGATGAGTAGAGGGAGAGAGAGAAAAAAAAAGAAAATAGACAGAGAGAGACAAACATATACACAAAGTGTTTGTTTAAGAGGAGAGAGAGAGAGAGAGAGAGAGAGAGAGAGAGAGAGAGAGAGAGAGAGAGAGAGAGAGAGAGAGAGAGAGAGAGAGAGAGAGAGAGAGAGAGAGAGTGGGAAACAGGGAGAAAGAGAGAGAGAAAAGGAAAAAAAAGACAAGGCAAAAAAAGAAAAAAAAATTAATTAAGACAGGTAGTTTAAATATTTGAGCCATAAAGTAATAAATCTATGAAGTTCAAATAAGTGAATCGACCATGTCCTCTATCATAATCTCGCTAGATTGACGTCCCTGACCTTGATCCACGGTACCCGCCCCCTGCCCCTCCTCGAACCAACAAAGATGACTTCTACAAGGCGTCTGACTACGCAAGCATTGATGCTCAGATCAAACAAGTAAGAAATACTATGGTATTGATTATAAGGTTTATTACAACTATCTGTGGGGACTGATTAATAATAATAATAGTTTTTTTTTGTTTAAACTACTGCTTCAATTTAAAATGATAACTTGTCAAGGAAATACGTAGTTATATAAAAGTACCACATTGTCATTTCCCATTCGTCTCGTTACCCAAGATTTATCATGACACCATCTCTATTCATACCACATTCTCATCATGGACTTAGATTGTCATCTATTCATCTTAGAGCGTATCCTAATAGAACAAAAAGAAATGCCCATTCATATTCCTAGATCAATGCTACTCTTAGGCGTAATTATTTGCAAATCCTTTTCACTCGCGCATTACAAACCTCTGCAAGTCAAATCTGCTCATATGGAAACAGTTTTCAATTACTAACTGCCTTATAAGACTTGCGCTATTATCAAGTTGTTACTATTGATACCAATCTTTTATATTTTCAGTGTGCATGCTCAATCTCTGTGATAAAGTCATCTACAAAAATAATAATCATGAATATATAAATCAGTAGGAAGTTGGTCGAAAGAACAAAAGACTCCTTTTTCAAATACTGCCAACGTTTTACTTAAAACTGTTTTATTGCACTATATGCACTATATTCCTAGAAATAAACTTGAACTATAAGCTATCAATGGAATCAGTATCAGAAACGTGTTGATACACAATAGATATACATGTATAAAGTAATTTTTTTCATCTGTTTAATTCGTTTATTTCTCCCCCGTGCCACTTTCTTCTCACACCCTGCTCGTCATACAGCAAGCCTCAAGGATCGACAGCTCCAGCTATGATTCGCTCCTCACAGCCTTGGAGAGTTTCTGTAGCACAGACTTGCAGAAACTCAGGGCCATCTTCATGTGGCTGTTCCACCAGGACGTGCATGGCGCCTTCTACAGCGGCGTCACCGACCCGTACACTCCCCGGGGCTACATGAAGCTCATCAAGACAGCAAACGGCTCATATGCAACTTTTTTTGCTCAACTTTGTCGGTAAGATATTATTTTCGACATAGTTTGTTGTCGCCTGTCTATTATTTTCAACATAGTTTGTTGTCGCCTGTCTTGACCATTAAAACAAAATCAATGAGCTTCTTCAGAAATAATTTATTTCAATGAATTAAAAATCATGTCTGTATGAAGTTCCTAAACGTCAAATTATTTTTCGATATAATTATGCAGCAGCAACTCACAAGTCAAAATTCTGTTTCTTCAGTCTTTAGCTCGGTGTAAAAGTTCTATTTCTGTGTGAACACCTTATAATTCTTGCATTTGTATACGTCTAGTTCTACATAAGTTTGGATATATTTGTATAAAAAATTGTCGAATAACACACACACACACACACATATATATATATATATATATGTATATATATATATATATATATATACTTGTTTTGTTTTGTCTAAAAATAAGTATTAGTCTTGCTAATTTCTTACATTTTCAAATGCCTTGAAAAATCAATTACTTAGTTTTTAATCATTCAATACAGCAATAAATTTTTTTTTTATCTTTTTTATTACATAAGCAGGAAACCCCATCAACTGACCTTCAAATGGACTAATTGCCAGATGTAAAGACTAAAGGAGAGTTCCAGATAAGCATAAAGAAATACATGTATTGAACATTTTGAAATTCAAAGATGAAATTAATCTTCAACAAGTTATTTCGAGTTACAAAAAAAATGAAAAATTCCTATAATCTAAAACCGTTCTAATCTTTATCTCCATGCTCCGTCCAGAACTGCTGGTATACCATGTAACGTGATCCGCGGGGTGGGTCGGGGCGACTCCTACTCTGTGGGTCAGACCGACATGGCTGGGCTCAAATCTGCCTGGTGTGCTGTTCATGTGGACGATGACTGGAGACTCGTGCACCCACTGTGGGCTTACTTCAACGAGAAGCAGACATATGCGAATGGGTGAGGAAAATCTTATAAAGAGAATTGTACCACAATACGATTTTGTCCAAAACAGACGAACTATCACTTTTTATAAACAGGTAAAGAATAAAATAAAGCTCATCTTGTAGTAAGTTTTTAAAAAAAGGAAGGGCGTATCTTACTTTCCCAATTCGACGAAAGCTCAAGAAAGCCACTTATATCATTCTCGTACTGTGTTGCAAACCTAATAATACTTAACTTATTCTTTCAAAATTTATTCCATGAGTCTCTTGCACGACACATTGTTATAGGTTAAGGCATATCAAACTAGCTAGTCTTTGTTTCGGCTTGAAAAAAAATTTCCCTGCATAAATAAACTACTAGAATGTCTGTATCATTTTACAATAATTAAGGAGTATCTCATATTATCTTATTTTGGTTTAACAGCCAAAGGCCACCTGCAGGGAAAAAGCGGATGACAGTGAACGAGTTTTTCTACTTGACGGACCCCAACAAAATGATCTGTTTCTGCCTGCCACACACAGAAGCTTGGCAACTACTCAAGAAAAAATGGGATGCCAAAAAATTTGCACGCAGTCCGCAGTTCACCGAAGACTATTTTTCCTCGGGGTTAATGCTACCTAGGAAATACACGGCCATTCTGCAGGCAGAGAACGGGATATGTGTCATAGACTTCGACAATCACGCTCACGAAGAACCTACAGTCAGTGCAGATGTAGCGTATGATAAAGACGATGAGGAGAATTCTGGGGAAAGCTTTCCACCGGGCGTCCGTATGTCTGACTATGTTATCTCGTCTTCCTCCTCCACTAGAAAGACATTGGCAATTAAGTTTCCAGTGAGAGGGCAATATATCGCCGATATTTATGGCGGACGTGACACCAAAAATCCCAAAATAGTCCAATTCTGTCTGATTTGTGAGGACACCATTCGGTCACCGCCGCCATTCCCGCTCCGGCCGGAGGAAGGCTTCGGACTGAGAGCTGGACCAGCATCCACACTGGGCGTGTCCGATATTGTACCGGAGTCAGGGATCGTGCTCGTCCGGGCAACTCAAATCAAGTACTTCTCCTTTACCATCACGCAGCCTTTAGAGATTCAAGCAAAACTGGTGCACGATACAGCATCCCCCGCCGACCTTGATGACTTTGTCAGCTGCCAAGTGACCCAGCACCAAGGTCAGGTCAAAGTTGTAGTGCCAGAGGAACCTAACCTTGAGTTCGGATTGCAAGTAAGTGTAGAAACTATATCATGTTATTTGTCGCGACAGGAAACTAATTTCCTCTGAGTATTTGGCCATACTCTTGATGACTTCAACAACCGACGGCTTCTTAATTAATTTTATGGCATACATCATTATACCTTAAAAAGAACATAGATCTATATAGATTGGTGAAACATGTTGATTATGGCGATAACTTGAAATTTGTAACAAATTGCTTTAAAATCCTTTCTTGTTTGCTTCAAAGCTAGAAATTTGTTCTGAACCTAAAGCAATTAGAATTAAAATAACGAATGCAAGATCAATGTTGAGCCATTAATGTGAAAAAGGCAGACATTTCTGGGAATCAAGCTGCGCTCAAATGTCTTATTGCTATAATATATCTCCATGTGAGTGAACAAGAGGTGCAGCCATGAAAAATTTTATCATTATTCCTTAACAATTGATAACCCCCCCTCCCTCCGCTTACTTTTTACCTTGTATGATTAGGACGTGATTATATATATATATATATATATATATATATATATATATATATATATATATATATAAATATATTTTTAGTGGAGAACAAAGCTGGTGCAATCCATATTTTATTTTAATCAATGCCTGAGAACCGTTGCACCTACTACTTTTCCTCTTATTAAGTACGACTAAAAGCTTTTTAACTCGGGCTAGAAAATTATTTTACAATTAAATTGAGCTTAACGTCATTGGTGACGTTTTCAAAGTGAAAAATGATTCAATAAAATTCTATAAAATAACAGAAGTTCGTTGTTATTGGGGAGCAACGTTTTACAATACACATCAAAATTAGCCTATTTAGGGACCACCTTGGTACATCGCGACCGTACCTCATTTTTAATGCATACTGCCTGACTTGCTTGCCCTTAACACCTGCATCCACAAAAGCTGCCCTCTAGTGGCACACTGAATCCGCCTAACTATAAATTAATTGTTTTATTATCTCAATCATTTGCCAATATTGCATCAGAGAAACAAAATTTAAAACTAAACATATAAGTTAAGGGAGAAAAGATTTTCTTTGTAAGAAAAACGGTCAATATAGGCTAGATGATGTATTTTGTGCCCTTCTCTTCTCATATTCTAATATAAAAGTAATAAGATGGATCATATAGAAGCGCCTTATCGCTACTTATTGAATTGAAGTCTCTAAAAAAATGTTAAAATGGTTGTCACAACAAGATTCCTTTCTAGTCAGGACATTTTTACACTAGGATGTAAGTCACGCTAGAAAAAAATTCATACTAAAAATGAGTTCAAAAAATAGCGAAATTCCGAAAGGATTTCATAGGTAAGATTTTTCAACATAAAAATTCAACTTCTCTGCTATCAATTATAATAAGCTTAAACATTATACTTTTCATAAATCGTTTATTGCTTTTCAATTACATGCCTTTGACAGTACACAAATAAGTTTTCAGAAAAAGTCCGAAACTCAACTGTCTCTGGCTCTAACTACACTAAAAAATAAAAAAGTTCATAACTGCGTTTTCTTTTCATTACGTCTTGAAATCGACCCAACCAAGACCAGTCATAACTAGTGACTGACATGACAATGGATTTGTTGTGGCTTTAAGCTATACATAAACGAAACTTCAAGAAATGCTTCCTCTAATAATTGCTTTATTCCTATTCATGATTTGTCCAATCAGAAAGCCGAATAAAACTCGTAAAAAGATTTCAAGGAGCTGAATGTCTAAATGAATCATAGGGCAGAAGTAAAGTCTGTGCACTAAACAAATCAACTCAATTCCTAGAAAAAAAAATCATAGTTGATATAACTTCTAGTTGTTATTTCACCGTCTCTGATTTTCACCGATTTCATCAATGTGGTGTAATAATGATGTTGTCTGTTTTTCTAATTTGAAAAAAAAAAATAGCTACAGCATAATATTCTAGAGATTATGTAAACAAGTAGACACTGACATCCAATCACTGCCTCTAAAACTTTGAAAAAAAAAACTCCAGGCATAACCATACTGTAAACTGAAAACTACAATAATTGCAATATCTGCTTATACTGCTTGTTTGCTTTAAAACTGAAACCACTAAGATAATATAATTACGTTGTGGGTTTCCTTATGCCTTCATGTGCGTTATATCATATCAGCAACTGGCCTGCTCGAAAGTTTCATAACAAAATGAAGTTCTATAAAAGAAATTAAAATTATTGAACCGTTTGGCTTTTTTTTCTCACTCATTCCAAAGATAAGTGCCCGACCAGCGAACACATCCCGGCCTCATACTGTTATAGCCTCCTACCTTCTGGTGGATGAGAACTGGAGAAAGAAGACAGCTGTAGTTGCCCCAACTAAAAATATAAATAAGGTGAGTAGACCATAATTACGTTTCATAAAACCTTCTATATACTCCCTTCATTAGAGCTTTGATTTTTATAAATTATCATTGAGTCTCATGATTAGGATATTTTGCCATGGGCAGAATTATTTAATGTAAATGTAAATTACAATAAGCGGTGTTACATGAAGATTGACACAACTCGTGTACTTATAGTTCCAGATTGATTAACTTCATCTGTAGCATTAATTGGTAGAAGTATTTCGTTTCATTGATTTCTAAGTACCACAAAGTCAAACAATACAATTTTGTTAATACTTATTTCTGAAATTTCTATTTATGAATGTTTCTGATGTTGTGGTCAAATTTGTAACTATCATTTACAGCAATATCTTTGTCTGGAAAACTCCAATAAAATTTACAAAACAATTTTACAAGATCTAAATGTATATTTAATGATCTCTTTAAATAAAACAAAAACCTCCTATTAAATTACACAAACTTCAGAAAGATATTTAAGTATTTCCAATTAGTTATTTCACGGCGGTTGCTTTATATTTTATACCATTTTCTATTTTCCCTAACACATTTTGTGTTGTTGTTTTTTTTTTGCCACCCTCGCATTCGGCTGCACACAAACATCCACAAACATCAACAAACATCCACACACATCCACACACACCCACAAACATCCACAAACATCAACAAACATCCACAAACATCCACACACACCCACAAACATCCACAAACATCCACAAACATCCACACACACACAGAGTGGGAGTGATGCGGTCCGCCGCGCCCTTGTGGCCGCTACCCAGAAGTCAGACATAGGACGCCTGGAGAAAGCCATAGAGGACTTCGAGCGGCTCGGACTGTCGGACAACGGCGATCTGACCAGAGCAAGACACAAGCTGGTCGAGCTGCACTTAAAAAGTATGACTTGTCAAACAGTTCGAGTTCTACCATACCAAGCCTCTCTCCTGGACAGTCACAACGAAAGAAAATATGTTTTTTTTTTAATTAAATTGAGATATAATTAAAAATGATGGCAAACGCAGTCAAGAGCACGGAGATAATCATTGACATGAAGTATGCATATATAATTTATCTTTCTAAACCATACAATGCAATAGATTTTAAATAAGTAAATGAAAGCTCTCGGTTATAAAGCTAATGACTTATGCAAGCGCAAATCAATACAGAAGAATTATATATAATACTTCTTGCTTCCCAAGGTGTCTGTGAAACACATATGCAATTTTGGTACGAGATAGATACGTAAGGAGTGCTTATATTATTGTGTTTATTTACTGAATCCCGAAGAGTGTACAGTTTTAACCTAAATTTGATTTTCAAAAAATGTTATTTACATGGGCATGTCTTATTTTTTCTACCCTTGAAAAGATCTGAGGATGCGAACCTTGGAGCGCAAGTTAGATCCTCTGGACAGCGCAATTCACGCAGCCAAAACCTCGCATGTATCGAGTCATCTCATCGATACCAAGGAGATGAAGGTGAAGTTTGACTGTATTCACACATCTTAAATTAATTGCTGCGCATAAAATGAGACATTCTTTTAACTCCAGGCATAGGCTATTTGCTCCTAGGTTCCAACCATTTTATATTTTTTTTAAAGCGCAAAACATGAGTTATGCAGATAAATACTTCAAGTTAAAAAAGTGTAAATTCCTTGAGTACAGTGTAGGATGTAGCGGCTGCACCGCGGGTATCTGGGCACACACTGCAAATTGGATCAGTATACCTGATATCCATCTTTCTTCTTACTCTCTACATGAGAGCTGCTAAGCAATTACCTTTACCAACTTTTCTTAAAGAGTAAATATAAGAAAAAGTTCAAATTACGCGATTCGCCCCGGTCCCTTCGGTCCTTCCTTATGAATCGATTTTCTTTAGATTTGAAAAAAAATGTTCAATCTAGTTACACAAAAGAAATTCATGCATGAAATAAACAACAGTACTGACAAACAGGACATTCAGATCTAGATCTATTGAAAATAGAACTGAAACCTAAAGCCACACTTACTTACGAGCTATGTTGGGACAAGTAAATAATATTGAAATGACTGATTATGATTGAAGACAAAGTGAGAGGTTTGATCGATCGAATGTCGGATTCCAAGCAATATAATCATTGTTAGTCCCACGGATCTGTCTGACGTTTGATCTTGAGTTAAAGCAATATCTTTCTAATCGGAAAATTCAAAGGCTAGTAAAGCATTGGAAGATTCATAGGCTAATAAAGGAATATCTCTAGGCTAGGGAGTATAAAAGTGCGGCCGCAGTGGCTAGACAATGAATGATGGCCCCTGCTTGGAAGAAAGGGAGAAATCCAATATGTTTGATTGTCTGAAAAGATTTTAACGTTGCGTTCAATTGACATCGATTTT
This sequence comes from Elysia crispata, assembly GCA_033675545.1. Taxonomy (NCBI): domain Eukaryota; kingdom Metazoa; phylum Mollusca; class Gastropoda; family Plakobranchidae; genus Elysia; species Elysia crispata. Next base: position 3,597,507 of record JAWDGP010004263.1, on the reverse strand, counting down.
TGCTACTGTGTTTTTTTGAGCTGAAGGGAAAACTAATATATTTAAATAAATTTAATTTAAAAAGTCAATGCAAAAATATACCGGGTGCTACTTTTGTGAACAATGGGTTCTATCTAAAGAAGACAGGCTAAGATTGATATCTCACTAATTTCAATCAAGAATCTTTAGAATTGCCAGAAATTTAATAAACTTTATAACAAATGCATAGTTTGAAAAACATTGTCTCAACCAAATTTCATCAGAAAAATTATAAGAAGAAACGCAAAGGATGAATTTAAATGTTGTATTTTATGATAATTTTTTTTGAATAAATCTTTTAAAGGCTTCATGCTATATCGATCATGCTATAAAGACAATTTTAATTCATAGACAAGTATTCATTTTAGCAGCAAACGGTTCACGACATTAAGTCAAAATCTTTCCAACTGGCTGTGTCTTTTTTTTCCTCGATACTGGAAAACCTTGTGCCATTTTGGTCTATTCAGTCTCTTGATTGTCTTGAGTAAATTTACACTGCGCATTCTAGATATTGTGCAGAATAAAAAAAAAACAGCTAGTGCTTCCCACAGGTGCACTACTAAACAAGTAAGCATATTAATAGGCCTTTCTTCCAATAAGTCACGCCTCACTGAGTGACTGTACAAAGTAGGCCCAGTATAAGCTTTATCCCTGCATAAAAGACATGTTGATTTGGGTAGCATTTAAAATATTTTTTTTCTCTTTTGTCTTTTTTTTTGTTATTAATTTCATGGGTTTAAGTCAGTAAAAAGGAAGTGAATACGATTGTGATAAAAATAATAAGAAAAATACGAAGAAACTGAATATTGAAAAAGAATGAAAAAACTTTTCAATAATAGTTATTAAAGTTGTTGAAATGAAGAATTGAAACCTCATTTATTACTGTTTATCTGTAGGATGCCGAGGCGGCTCAAAAGCAACTCCGACGCCTCAAATTATACATGCACAAGGTTTTAGCTCTGAACAAGGCGACAATATCAGAGATACACCGCTATCATAGACCGAAACCTCTGGTTCACAACGTGATGAAAGCTACATTTAGAATTCTAGGCGAACCCAACGCTAAGATACAGGTAAGAAAAAATCCAGAGTTCAACTCGACTTATAAAAGTAATGTTTTTTCATCCGCGTGACTTCATTGACTGCCAATCCCTTTAATAAATTATTATGACAAAATTTTAAAGACAGAGAACGAGAGGTAATACAGTGGTAGAAGAAGAAGAAGAAGAAGAAGAAGAAGAAGAAGAAGAAGAAGAAGAAGAAGAAGAAGAAGAAGAAGAAGAAGAAGAAGAAGAAGAATGGTAGTGAAAGAAGTTGTTTTTGTACTATTAGTAGCACTAGTGGTAATAGTAGTAAAAGTGCTAGTACTAATTGCAGAGTGGTGCATGAAATGCCAACAATTGTAAAATTGTGAAAAAAGCTAGCAGCATTAAGTAAGACATAGCAGTAAATCAAACATTGACAATTATTATTGACGGTGACAGTATTTTGTGAAACTTAAAAAAATATTCACAATTTCGTTGCTCTTAAGCCAACACTCCTCAATTAAAAAGTTTCAATTTTTTTTTACCCTAATCCTGGACTGAACATCAACAGCAATGGAGCTACATCCAGACCTGCATGAGACAGCTGGGGAGAAACAGCATGATGACTCGGGTCAAACAGTTTGATCCAGTTCGTCTGAAGGAGGGTCAAGCTAAGGATGCTGAGAGTTACCTGGACAAAACCAACAAATACCTTGTGCGCATGTGCAGTGCGGGAGCAGGAACTTTCTATGTCTGGGTTAGTCTAAAAATGGAATTAAAAAAAAAACCAACAAAGCAAAAAACAAAAAAACAACAAAACTTATATATACGTTGCAATCATTTGAGAATGTAATTAGTACATTTTGCTGTTGGACAGGCATCAGTTACGATTCATTTTTGATGCTTTATTCCTTCAGCTGATTTGTCTACCACAGCTTTAATCTCTTGCATTTTAAAACTTATCTTCCATGAGGGATGCAAGTCATGCAAGTTTCAAAGTTACAATGGTACATAGACTACACACTTCTGTTTTCACATAAATCCCATCCAAAGTGAGAAATTTTAAATGCCACTTTTAATACTCTGCAGAGCGAAAAAAAAAGAAAAAAAGGTATTCTCCAAAAAGTGTGATATTAATTACCATCTTTATTAATTGTTTATTCTCTTTCAGAGCAACAACATGATATCTGAATACCAAGGAAAAGGGCAAGTGGAGCACCTCGACATCTGGCAAGGCAACAACAAATGGACTAAGCTCTTGAACAAAGTCAATGTGACCAATAGATCTGACGCCACAACCAGATCCCGCGACAAGCAGCCGGTGGTGAAGAAGGCGGAGCAGGACGTCCATGTACCAGGACCAGAGAAGAGCGTCTACGGCAAGGACACAGATAAAGCCAACACTGGATATGGTGACTTCTGGGATCCTAACGTGCCCCAGTCAAGACACGATGGGTATTATGACGAAGATGACGACGAGTTTACCTCTGGCTACGACTGGAACCCCAACGGACCACCTAGTGGTAGAAACAACCACAGGAATGGGTAGAGCTGTGAGATTCAAATTCTAGAGACGAGTTAGGTGGATTTGTATGCAACAATATCGAGACAATACCTTCACATTTCATCTATTTGATAAGGTTGCAATGTCATAGTAATATGAACACCTTATGGGTATGATAACTAGCAGTTATAGTGGTGTCAGTGAATGCAATAAGAGGCTTCTCTGAAAGGCCAAGAGTTTGCTGGCTCAGAAACACCTGTAATGATCAATGTTTATCGTAAAAACCTTTGGACTCCTTCCTTGAAATCCTTAGTTTTTAATTATTTTACTGAGCCTAACGTTTCAGAATCACCTATTGTTTTAGTTCTTCTTTTTCTTCATGTTCTTGTTCTTGTTCTTCTTGTTCTTCTTGTTCTTGTTCTTGTTCTTGTTCTTGTTCTTGTTCTGTTCTTGTTCTTCTTGTTCTTGTTCTTCTTGTTCTTATTCTTCTTCTTCTTCTTCTTCTTCTTCTTCTTCTTCTTCTTCTTCTTCTTCTTCTTCTTGTTCTTGTTCTTGTCCTTCTTCTTCTTCTTCTTCTTCTTCTTCTTCTTCTTCTTCTTCTTCTTCTTCTTCTTCTTCTTCTTCTTCTTCTTATTATTATCATCACCATCATCATCATCATCATCATCATCATCATCATCATCATAATCATTATTATTATTATTATTATTATTTATTATTACTATTATTATTATTATTATTATTATTATTATTATTATTATTATTATTATTATTATTATTATTATTATTATTATTATTACTATTATTATCGTTTGTGTTACATGTGATGCTCGTTGTTTCACACTGCAAAAAACTTTTTTTTTATATATTAAACTACTACAATTTATTTGAACACAACTTAGATTATGATAAATACCATCAAATAAAGTAACTTTAGAGGAAAACAATATGTATGAAAAATTTTTGTAAAAGTTTTCCCCCAATTGTTATGAACGGTTTAAATAGTTTAAATGGTTATAAATATTGATACTTAATATTTTTTTCTAGGACATCCAAAACTACTGTACAGTAGTTGGGGTATTTATGACTGTGTTTTTTTTTCCTTGCTTTTTTCCTTAAGTTTTCGATTGAAGATTTTTGTTTTGTTTTAACAAGGGATATGCTTTTAAAACTTATTTTGCTTAAGGCAGTATTGCAGAAAGATGAATTCTGTACTTTCTAATTCATTTTTAAAACCCTCACTATAAATTTAAGGTCTAAGAAAAGCCTCTGAGATGCACCGCCTCAACGATATTTATAATAGCACGATTTTTGTACCTTTATTCTTATAACGGTCGTTTTAAAAGTGAAAGGTGAATTTAGATTTTCTCAAAATCAGTTAACTATTTGATTGTGAGAACTGTATATTTAAACATTATCCCTCTCCCAATTAAATTGTAACTTTTCAGTCTACTGCCGTCTATTCCTTTCAAAATATCCTTTTGGGAGCACCGTTTCCTCTAGCTCAGTTGTCCTAAATGAAGTTGAAGTTCAATATTTTTTAGCCTATGCCAAGGATTTCTTTCACAGTTGTATCTCTGCCACTTATCTTTGTAAAAATTGAAAAAGTTCCTAATTGGACTCGAAGGATGGAAGTCGTAGCAAAGAAAGAAATTTATTTCCTGTAAAAATAGGAAAAAAAATGAAAATGTTTTGCAAATATTGTAATGTTTCATTTTCCTACCCATTTGTATCCAAAAAGTTCTTAAATTTCTGAAACTCCACAATTTACTGTTTTATTATTCTGATTATAATTTGTAGACAATATCGTTTACATTTGGATCAATAAAAAAATGTATTATTAGACTTTAGCTATATGTACCGTCTTGATCTTAAATTGTTTACGTGCAGCCATCCTTGTATCTAAAAGAGATAAACTCAAACTTCTATGGGGAGAAAAGGCTTCTTCCCACAAGAATTAAGTATTATTGTTTTTTTTCTTTCCTTTTCTCTTTATTAATTTTAGTCCTTCAAATTGGCGCATCATAGCCGGGAAAACAAATAAACAAACACTTAGAGGAACTTTCATTTCTGCCTTACTCCCCTTTGAAATGCACAGTTATGTAGATAGTTTAACATAATATTAAGATCACCATTATATAATAGACAAAAATAGTGGAAAAGTTCAGATTTACGGCCAGGTTATAATTATATCTATACTACATACCCATATCTCTTTACTATCATTACAAAAGAACTATTAATATTAGACCGAAATGAATTGAAAAATGTTATATTGCATATATGATGATTCTTCTACAAGGGCTTTTCCTCATTAGAACCAATCACACCATGAAATCGTTAAGTTTTTTTTCCAACCAATTAATATATAGGAATATTTAGCTGATATTAAAACATTTAGAATATGTCAAAATATTTTTATGGATATTCTTGAAGATATTTTGAATTTATGAGTGTTTTTGCGAACATGATCTGTGATAGTAAAATATGCCATATTTTTTTTATTGACTTTTGATGCCTTTTGGTTATTGTTTAATTATTATAAAAGTTTTGATAATCCTTATAAACTTTGAAAAAAATAATTGTCTTCCCATTATATTGCCAAGAAGTTAGGAGAGGGACGCAACAACCACATAGTCCTCTTCCTTCTCCCGACCATCATCATCATCATCGTCATCATAAAAAAACATAACAGCAACAAGCACAGCAACAAAGTAAATAGTAAATATTTCATCAGTTTGAGTTCAACGCAAGAAAAGAAAAAAAAAATGTCAGCGACAAAACAGCAACACAAAACGCCATGCAATCCTTTTGGTGTTTCCTTTTTATTTATGTAGGGCCTCTTATTTCGTTGCATGTATCAAATTCAGCCCTAGGAACTACGACGTTTTCACCTGGTATCTATTCTGGAGTAACGACGATGCGACAACATTAAGATCTACCTCATTCAACCACAGGCGTCAACACATTCACTCAAAGAATCTAAGCTTTGTATCACAGGAACAGACAAAGCAACAAAACAATGCTTGCGGTTTGCTGTTGAAATAGATAGTGTCTAGTACTGTAGTTGATGCGGCTCATTGCTACCTATAGCATAGATATGTCTGATTTGTTCTATGGTACAAATTGTAATAATTAACACAATTATCGTTAGTCGAAATCTACTATGAAAAAGCATTCATTCTAACTTCGATGATATAGTAAAGATATACAGTGATATGATTCATATTTGGCCAAAGTGATAGGGGCAATGGCAGTGATGCTAATGGGGTGATAATGATGATGATGATGATAATCATGTTAACGACCATAATGAAGTAAAAAAAGTGGTTACTACATTTCTGTTATTTCGGTGATTGAAGATTTTGATGATAATGATGATGGTTCTTGAAGGTTATGATGATGGTTATCATAACGATAACGATAACGATGATGAAAATATTGATGATGATGATGATGATGACGATAGTGATAATGATGGTGAAGATGGTGATGATGATGGTGAAGATGGTGATGATGATGATGGTGATGAAGATCATGCTAACGTTCAATGTCAGCGGTGACTAGAAAGGTAGTGAGTTTAATAGCCATAAATGAAGGGAAAGACTTGGATGGTTATACAAGGGCATAAAATAAATGCAGTGTAAGGTCACTCATGCATACTTTTTACTCATATAATACTTCTGTGTTTTATCCGGAAATCAGGTGTAAAAAAATACAATGCAATTTGAATGAGATTAATGCGTATAAAGCTCTCAAAGAAAACTAAATTCATTGCTTTTCGGGTTGTTTACAATTCACAACTACCTGAACCAAGAAAAGAATGGTAGAAACATAGGTAAAGTATTAGCTACTGAGTGACATTATTTGGTTAATAATAAAACCATAACCTAATTTTCAAGACCAGGAGAGACTTTTAAAAATAATAATAACCGAGGTATTGAAAAGACTTGAGGTGATCTAACAAGGAGGTAGTAACATAAGGAAAAAAAAGAACTGTATAATGGCAAGTTATTTAAACTTGGATTGAGACTTAAATTAATTATAATTTGGACAAATATTGAAAACATATTTCCACATATTGGATTGTAATGTATACCCAAATAACCATGCAAAACGGAGTAAACTAAAAATTTATAATACTATATACTAAGCTTTTGATTAATGTGAATGTAAGAAATTACTTGTTTAATATTTTTCAAAAACAATTTAAATTCCAAATCGAAAATTAAGTTTTTTTTTTATGTGATTTTGGTAAAGGTTTTATATGGGTAAAAAAACATTCTGCTTGCGAGGCAGAAAAAAAACTACAAGCAAAAATATGAGCGTAGTTTCGCGAATGTGTAATCTTTCTTTTCCAGAACTAGACTACAAAAAATATCATTACTTGTGGAAAGGCGGATTATGTTTCTACATTGAACAGATAATACTTTAGCCTGATAAAATGAATGACTTTTAATTTTTTTTTTCACTTCAACATTCTCATTTGAAATAAAATAAAGAGCCGCTAATCTGTAATGTCAGCAATACATTTTTTTGTAACCTTTTGCAAGGTTCGAAAGTCATGGATAAAATAGTATTCCCTAAAGAGCACACACAGACACTCCAACAATATTTCATACACAAGAAACAGTCTATCGAATGTGCATAGAGGTTTCTATGGTTTGTGTTAGAGTGCAAATAATAATAAAAGAAATAGCTATAACAGGGCAACGGCGTTGATGTATGGCGAATTGACACAGCTCGGTTACGTATCAAAAAGCTTACATGTGACATTGATGGATCTCCTAGTTTTAGGGATGTGACTTTCAGAAATGCCTACAACATTTGATTATTGTTATTTTTATTATTATTATTATTATTATTATTATTATTATTATTATTATTATTATTATTATTATTATTATTATTATTATTATTATTATTATTATTATTATTATTATTATTATTATTATTATTATTATTATTATTATTATTATTATTATTATTATTATTACTATTATTATTATTATTATTATTACTATTATTATTATTATTATTATTATTATTATTATTATTATTATTATTATTATTATTATTATTATTATTATTATTATTATTATTATTATTATTATTATTATTATTATTATTTGATATTATGGTTATAATATTGTTGTTGTTGTTTGTGCTGTTTTACTATGCTTTTAATCAAAAGCTTTAGAAACAGAAATATAAGTCTGTTTCCAATGAGTGTTTGATAAATACTCAAAAGCACGATCAAATCTAGCTGGTTTTTGTTGTAAATAAATTCCGGACTTAAAAAAACTTCACTCCATTAATAAATTAAAAAGGAAAAATATAATCTTTGGCACAACATTGCAAACAAAAAGATACTTTCCATTTTAAAAATTTACATTGCCAAAAAATTGTATGAAATCAAACAAGTTTAAATCATTTTGAGGATAGTTATACTTTTCAATAATTGCACATACTATTCACGTTATTTTCAAAACCAAGTATAGTTATAAAAATTATGACAAAAATTTCCAGTGATTAAATTTCAAGAGCTGTTTTGCCTGGTGGCAATTTTTTTTCGCAATGTTAAACCTTTGAGTCATAAATGTTTAATGAAAAAAGGATGTAACTAAGTTCATTACTACAATATCTAACTGATGCTGATAACCTGTCAAACGGAGATAAAAAAAAAAGTTTAAGCTTTATGGGTTAGAGATTTGTATCAATCTTAATGTGTGTGATTTACTAAACGCGCAACCATAAAGCGAAATCGACGCACGTATGATCGGAAAAGAGTGAAACATGAAGAGCTGCAGCATTATGTGAGGTGTCATAGGTGAAAACATTGAATTGAAAATGCTTTTGTATGTTTCCACAATTTTCTAACTAAGGCTAAATTTACCGCAGAAAGATCTGCGTTTCAACAAACTTTTGCACGCCGATGCTATAACGAAATAGCCAGGATCTGATAATTAAAGTCCTGCTCTTCTTTGAGAATTGACTTGAATGCTGTCCAAACAATTCATTTATATATACTATTAAATAAAAAAGAGGCAAGAGATACTGATGTAAACTTAAAGGAACATGTAAATGAAAAGGATTAAAACAAGTAAAGTGCCAATACAAAAATAAAGTTATAACCAGCCAAAGCCATTTTGCTTTGGGTAGTTTGAAATCCTGCCATCTTGTTGTGCGCACTTGCACAAAACCGAAGACCCTTCGTTAACTGATGACAAGATAGGACCTGGCTCTATCACTAAACATGTCAAGCCAAAGGTTAATCAACCATAGCCCTTTGCTGACAGTTCAGTGTTCTATCGACTGGTCTGTCTTGTCACTTTGTTAAAAGACATCTTGTAACTTTGCATCACAATTCCAACGTCGTGCCTTTTCTCAAAGCCTGTAAGTATCCCATTAGATGTTTGAGGTATTTTCAGAAAAACGCGTGAAGCGCATTAGTCACTTGTAACAGGTAAAGTTCAAGGAGTAGAAATCGGTGGTGTTCAAGCAACACAAATAAATGGTGCATATTTATCACAAATTAATAGAATAAAGGACGAGTCAACATGAAGCAACCTCAACAAGGTGAATCATCAACTACTATTGCTTTTGTTTTTTTGTCCATAAGCCTCGCTTATGGGATCCGTAAAGAAAACAACTTTACTAGATTGTTCTTTCGCTTTGTCTTCCTCAGCCTTCTCAGTCGCTTCTCTTTTAGGGGAGGGCGACTTGTCGGCTTGTTTCTCCTTGGTCGCGGAGGTTGCCGAGCTGCCGATCTCAGAGCATTCCACGCCGGCTATTTTGGCTGGTTCGTCGTTGCTAATGGTGGGTGCAGGGCCCTTAGGCGCTTGGGAGGAAGAGGAGGAGCCTTTCAACGAGGATTTCAGCACTTTCATGCAACCTGGTTTCACAGGAGGGGTATCCGGCAACTGTTCCGATTCCTTCCTCAGTGGATCAAAGTCTCGGGCCACCTCCCCTACATCTATGACCACATTTGAAGAATCTTTATGTTCGCACACTGTCGGGAGACTAGCGCGCTTGGGAGTTGCTCGAGCTGCAATTGTTTGGTTCTCTCGCATCTTGGCGTCTATCAATACAGCCAGGTGCGATTTGGGCTGCGGTTTGGGTTTAATTTCTTTAAGTTCAAACGCTTTGAGGAGTTTCACTCCCAGTGAGCTTCCTCTCCTCTTTTCTTCCTCCCCATCACCTCGATTACCTCCAGACTCCTCATCTGCCTCCTCAAGGCTTTGAGTGAGTCGCGTTTTAGCTAGACCCAACGCGTCACCCACACTACCTGATCGCTTTCTCTCAGGTAAAGATGGAACTCGCAATCCAAATAGGTTAGAGCCCGAGTATACCTTAGGCAACTTAGACCAAACATGCCCGCTGCCGGCAGAGCTTCTATGGTGAAGGTTGGTCTGGCTGTGAGGTTTCCCCTCACCAAAGTCTAATAAATCTTTCTCCTTTTCCTTCTCCTTGCCTGCCTGCTCCCTAGCACGCTGCTTTTTCTCTTCAGAGATCTTATGGAGTTTTGTGGAAAAATCAAATTTGAAAGCTGTCTTCTTTTTACTGTGTCCGTGATGGTCGTGGTGATGGTGTTTGCTGCCGTCAGAGCTCTCGTCCGAGTCTCGACCCTCTTCGTCCTCACTAGCGCTTGTGGGTATCGGCGTTGACTCCATGACGATTTCGTTGACAAGCTTCTGATCCTCCTCAAGATCCGCCCTGCTGGAGACGATGCTCGGGTTTTTTCCGATCTTCGTAAGGCGCTCTGCGGCCACGCTCTCCATAGTGCGACGCATCACAGGGTAGCGGTCCAGTACGCCAGTGAAATGTTCCACGGCCAAACTGTACAGACAAGCGTAGGTCTCTGCACGCACACTGGCCACTCTCCTCGCATTGGTCAGCAGGCAGATCTCTGAAGATTGGTAAACATTTCGTTTATAAACGCTTGCTTATTACTCGTGCAAAATGTCCTACTTCTAGATTATGGTAAGTAAACGAGTATGATTAAGCATTTTTTGTTAAAAAATTTTTTGAGGATAATGCGTTCAAGAAAATTTGAATAATATCGTATTTCACATATTTCATGTATTGAAAAATATGAAACTTGAAAATTAATGCCTTGAAGTGAGTGTACAAACTTGCCAGAACGTATTCACATACCCAAATAAAGGTATATAAAGAAATTTTTTTTTAACAAACGAACCTCCAAAATATGAGCCATCTGAAAGACTAGTAGCCACCTCGCCGTCTGATGTCACAATGTCGACTATGCCCTCTTGGATGAAGAACATCTTGGTGCCCATGGTGCCCTCTCTGATGATGTAGTCTCCGGGCTGGTACACCTGAGTTGTGGTACAAATCGACAATGGTTGCATTAAAATTTAATGATCCTATCATGTAAATACAAAATAAATGGCCATGCATGCATTATGTTTGAAAAAATTCAGATACATTTGATGCTGAGTACTGAAAAAATATATAAGGATATTACACGCTGCAAATAAAACTACTGAGCATTGCTAAAGAGAAAACAAGAAGATAAATTTATTTGAAAAAAGGATACATGGATTTTTAAAGTGAACCACAGCTCCTGTAAAAACTACCATCATATATTTACGTATGGTTTAATGTCAACTCACTCGTGAAGAAAAATGTTTAAAGTATGGGGAATTCAAGTACCAATTTTTATGCTGAACATACTTTTCCTGCCCCTGCCATCAAAATTGAATTGGATTGCTTTTAAAGGGGATATAACTTACTTCACAAAAGTATGAAGGAGTGACACATTACCTTTATGAATTACTTCCCCTATCCCGTTTTCTTCATTTTCACCCCTTTTTTATTCTCTCAAGACTAATTGTGCTACTTTATTTGTAAGTGCCAAAGGGACAGCTTTAAGACTGATAAACAAAAGAAAAGAAAATGTCACTGATACTATTACAACACTAGTTTTGCAGAAACGTAGTCTTACCTCAAACTTGAGTTTACTGACCACCTCAGAGACAAAGCTTGGGTCAGCGTTTGTGAAGAAAGGGACCGAGGCTACCAGGGCTCGACAGTTGTGGTTGACCACCTCCTGGAATCGGTTTAAATGAGGATTTGATAAGTAACAAAAATAATCTATCATTATATTTTTCTCTTAGAGAACGGCAGGATTTTGAAAATTTTCTTGTTAATGATGAAGCTTGAATGAACCCCCAATCCCTTGAAAAAAATTAAATTAAAAAAAAAAGATATCTTATTGAGGTAATTTAGTTGAGAAGATGATTTGATTATTCATCCTTATTATCATAGATTATAATTAGCTTTATCAAGATCTTAGACAATGCACAAAATATATCTTCGGATAAAGAATATGTTACGCTTAACTCAGATAGCCATGTGCTTCATCAAAAGAAAAAAACTCGCATGCTTTTAACATTTTGGTTTAAAAGTCTATTGGTTGCTGGATTATTGTAGTCATACACTTCAGGTAAGTTCACACCATCTTTGACAGCATAAAGAAGAGCAGCACTTATGATAGTGACAAGAAAAATTACATTATTACAGCCAAGAATTAACCGTATACTGCTATTTAACAAAATGCGCTGTGTGTTCCGTATTAAACTAATTTCATACTTTGTGTATTTCGTTTTTATCCAGAAATTTCATCGGAAAAAAGAAAGGCAAAAAAAAATACCATTCTAGCCGCAACTGTTGAATAAAAATAAAAGAAACAAGATACTCACATGTTTCAAACACTCGTTCAGTTCGGAAAGGATCGTTTCTTCATCAAACATCTTTCCTTGATACCGATGCTCGTAGTAGTCGGTGATTCGCTGGCGTAAACTGCGGGGTAGTTTCCTGTACACCATGTACTCTTCAACCTGTTTGAACTGCAAGGAAACAAATAAATACAAAAATACAATAATTATTATGATGCTGTTTAAATTGAGGTTATCAGCTGTTTTTTGGAACGATAGAAGAATATAGTTTTGCTTAACTGTTGTCAACACGAGTAGGTAAGGAGTGATTTTGTGCTAAAAGATAACAGTATTGAAACTCAGCTTTATGAAAAATTCATTTGTGCAAAGAGGAACAAAAAAAAAATAAAAAAAAAATACAACAATAGCAACAACAACAACAACAACAACAACAACAACAACAACAGTAGCAGCAGCAGCAGCAGCAACAACAACAACAACAACAACAACAACAACAACAACAACAACAAAAATTAAAAAGAAATTAGAAAAAAAAAACCCAAACAATCCCCTCCCCCTCTTCCTCGCCAGCTGTTTCGGACATAAACAATGTTACATTACACTTTGGTATTGATGAAAAAAGAAATCCTTTCTTTCCAAAATAGCAGCTCTTCATATTCTTTCAATTAAATTTGTGACTTATAAACTTAATAGACAAGCGAACAGTATTTCTGACGGTGAGTTTCTGTAGAACTGGCTTACTTTCATAAGAAAAATATAATGTTTTGTGTGTGATATATTTGTATTCGCTTTCGCAACACATTTTTATCACAACACTAAACACAACCTGTGAAGATTCTTTATAAAAATAAAAAAAACAAAAAACAAAACTGGAATAACTAAAACTTGAAAGCTTCAATTTGCCAGACATAAAAAGAGTGCCGAGAAGGAGAAGTAGATAGCATTTAAATTTTAAGACCTTCATCGAATGACTGATATTTTTTATGATGTAAAGTAGTTAAAATTTGGTAGAGTGCTACATCATCGACCATTAGGTATAACAAAGTTAAATTATTTATGGTTCTCAATGTTTTTTGGCATTTTTAAATACGTTACGATTAACCAACTCGAAAAAAAGAAATGTCGATATCAAAGAGCCGGTGCTTAATATAAAAAGAAAGATGAATGAAACAAACATTTAATAGTAAAATATATAACAGAAAGACCCCAATCTCTCGATAAGAGTGTCCATTCTTCTAGTATAAAATACAGTCATCGCTCTTGACATTACAAAATTTAAGATAAGTGATAAGAAGCACGGCGAAAGAAAAAAAAATATTGTAGATAGAAGAGGAAAAAAATGTATGCATAAAGTTTAAGAGACAAAATGATAGGCAGGATAGAGAGAGAAAGAGAGAGAGAGAGAGAGAGAGAGAGAGAGAGAGAGAGAGAGAGAGAGAAGAGAGATAGATAGAGAGAGAGAGAAATAGACAGAGAGAGATAGAGTGGGAAAGAAATAAAATGAAGAGAACAATTGACTAATGTGAACGGGAGGAAGGGTGGAATGTCAATTCTTTTTCTGAAGCAATCAACAGGTGAAAAAAAAACAACTGACGTAAGAGACAAAGTAAAAGATCAAGCTATGAATTATCAAGCCGAGAATGCCTCAAGTATAAAAAGAAAGGAATTAACATTAAGACGGAAAAAGCTGCAAGGTAGAAGTAGTACAAACTGTTTAAATACAGTGGTAAGATGGTTACTTTTCTCATTAAATTCTCTCACAGCGTAGCAGAGGTTAACGATCTGATGGGTAGGATCTACTTCAAGCAAACAGGGATTGACCCCACTGGCCATCGAATGATACTGTGCGAGCAGGGATCACCAGTTCATTTCCCGAGGCCATTTATCTAGTCAGAACACCGTGGTTTGGAGTGCTTGAGTGACCCCATAAGGCTTCAAGTTGAATTAATGAATCTTCTTCTCTATCCTTGGTGCTCACACCTTGTAGTGAGGACATTTTTTAGTGTATACGGCGGTGGCGGAAGAGGTAAGAGGAAAAGGGTGGAGAAAGAAGGAAGAGAGAGAGAGAGAGAGAGAGAGAGAGAGAGAGAGAGAGAGAGAGAGAGAGAGAGAGAGAGAGAGAGAGAGAGAGGGGGGGGAAAGGGAGGGGTCAGCCTTGGAAGTGATACATAAAAAACTACAACACAAAAAAGTTTTATTACGAATTCTTTTCAAATGAAGCAGACACAGGTTGACAATTCACATTGATAAGGTTTGTGCATCCATTGGTGTTTTATAGGTGATCAGGACAGATTGTATTACTTCCTTGTTCAAGGTTGTTTGTTTTTTATTTGTATTTGGCATAAAATTGATTTAATTTTTTTAGCGAATTTAAAACAAGTAATAAATTAGAAATGCCGGGAGAATCAACCATAAAAGGAATTTAACTGAAACACACGAGTTTTTCAATTAATCCCAGTCTACGAGCATATTTTGAAAATCAGAACCTGCACATGTCTGAAAGCAATAATTGTTAATTAGCGCTGTATTTCGAGACGCTTTTTGTTTTAACGGGGGATGTTTATAGATATTTATCAAAAGGATTGGTAATTCATACGATAATAACTAGTCGATAATAAATAGTCGATGAAATTGATCTACTTAGCTCTAAGCTGTTGCCATATTGTATTATAAGTTTAGGTAGGTCTTTCGTGATATCTTGATTATACAAAAGTGTGCTGCTGCAAATTCTAATACAAGGTCTCTTTTTACATGTGAGACGATGTAAAATAAGGCTTGGCCAGATTTGTAAATAAATGACTTATTATACTACAAAATAGTTAATTATATGAGGGAATGAAACTCAACTTTATGCCAAATTGGGTATCTAAATTTACGAATACTTACAGGAATTAAAATAAAAAAAAAATGTTCTCTGGAATCAGTCGCAGAGAGCAATAAAGGTGTTTAAGGGGCAAGTAAATTATATTTTTTTTTGTAAAGATTATATATTAATAAAGGACATAGTTATATAAACAAAGAAATAGTTAAACAACGTTATACAAATCTGCTCGTAGATGTAGAGACATTGAATAGAAAGATTATCATTTTGACACAGAGAATAATAAAAATCCTTACAAATAAGCTAAAAGAAGTGCTAATAGATTCTCTGATATGTTTCACACCCATGCTAGCTAGACTTCCCTCGGGTCATTCGGGACAAACGGAAAGTCCATCATCAGCAGCAGGCAAGCTTGACCATTCTGACCACTCTCTTTAAGCCCTGGTACCTGATGAGACCCGCTACTAATTCCCTCAGGTCATTATTGATGTGAGTGAACTAAAGACGGTAACCTACGTGACATGCGACCAGTCAAACATTTTCCATTAAGGCTAATCTTGTTCCTGACAGTTTAATGCCGAGGAATCGTTATATTATTATTTGTTTCTATTTTTTTAACCGGTAAATCACAAAATACACATATACGCACGAATAAGACTAAACAAACAAGCGGAACTTGTAGAAAAAAGCCTGTGAATACTGGTGCTGCAAATTTAAGTAGTTCTATGATCGAAGGGAACTTTGAATGGACAATGATAAATAAATTGACTAATCTAGAAAGGCTTTCTAACGTGTAACTTACGCTGAACTGTAACCAAGTTACAAAAGTATTATTGTTATTATTACTATTATTATTATTATTATTATTATTATTATTATTATTATTATTATTATTATTATTATTATTATTATTATTATTATTATTATTATTATTATTATTATTATTAATATTATTATTATTATTATTATTATTATTATTATTATTATTATTATTATTATTATTATTATTATTATTATTATTATTATTATTATTATTATTATTATTATTATTATTATTATTATTATTATTATTATTATTATTATTATTATTATTATTATTAATATTATTATTATTATTATTATTATTATTATTATTATTATTATTATTATTATTACAATTACTTCTACAGAAAAACTTAAGTCCAAAGCAATACTTAAGAGATTTAATGATAGCAATATTTTCCCAAAATAAGAACTTGAGAGGATAAGTAGCAAGACGATCTACGCGTGCCAGAGAGATCTTATTATAATCTTAAAGCCTGATACTTTAACTATCGAATTTTCCAAAAAAGGTAAATAAAAAGGAAAGACATTAGGCTGAAAGATCTACATGGTTTTAATGCATCAAAAGAATTTTAAAATAATAGATTACAGTTCAATAGACACAAGGAGAAGTTTGATTCAAATAGATGGTATCAAAAGAGAAATAGATCTACATGAAAGACGCAGTCTCTTAAGTGAGGAAAAAATGAAGAGTGATAGAAGATAAAGAGAGCCTTGCAAAAAAAAGAGGAATGTGCATGAGAGAAAGAAAAAAAGACATATTGAAAAGAAAACATAATGAAAAAGATATAAAGAAAGAGAAAGACAGAGTAAGACTTACGGAAATAAAGAGAGAGATAGAGCGAGGAAAAAAAAGAGAGAAAGAGAAAAAGAGAGATAGAAAGATAGATAGATAAAGAGAGAGAGAGAGAGAGAGAGAGAGAGAGAGAGAGAGAGAGAGAGAGAGAGAGGGAGAGAGAGAGTGAGAGAGACTTGAAGAGAAAGGAAAGGAGGCTGAAAAATGAATAGCACACTAAAATCAGAGTAGGAGCGAAAAATATGAATACATTTCAGAGGGCCATAGCAAGATAAAAGAGAACGAGCGAGCTGGAGAGAGTAAGTCAGAGAGAGTCAGAGAGACAGAGAAACTCAAAAAGAGAGCAAAGAGAGAGAAAGAAAGAAAGAAAGAGAGAGAGAGAGAGAGAGAGAGAGAGAGAGAGAGAGAGAGAGAGAGAGAGACCGATAGACAGACAGACAGACAGAGACAGAGATCAACAGATAAAAAGGAGGCGTAAAAACATATAGGCAGACCTAATTAAAGAAAGAGGAGGAGAAGCGAATGAGAGATGGAGAAAGGAGATCGAGAGGAAGTGAGGGACAGAGATAGAACTGATAGAGGTTATAGATCAGAACCGGTGACGAGCTAGGATGAGAGAACCTGTAAAATCAATCTCAGTGATGTTACAAAACGCATTATGGAAACAAGAGAGAGAGGGGAAAAGAAAGAAAGAGGAAGACAGAATGAATAAGTAACTAGGAAATAAAGAGAAGGTTAGAATAGAATAAAGAATAGCATAATCATTACGAGAGGGTAAATTGAACGTATTTATTCTTAAGTTTGTTTTTTTTTTTCTTTTTTTTTTTTGCATTAAAAAAAAAAAAGTTATGATGAAAGATTTCACCTAGCAATCATGAAAATGTTTGCCATGTTACTCCTTACACACAAACGGAAAAATGGAAATAAAATAGAATAACACACCAGCTCTTAGCAAGGGGCAGCTATTGGTGCATTATGCATCATAGAGTCACCTCGAATCGCTTTTGTCTCCCTTGGGTCTATGAGGGAAACAAACTTGTTAATCATTGCGAAGTTTTTCTTTTTTCCCTTGAGACTGAAGAATGTCCATGGTATTGAAACTAAAGTTAAAAAAGGGGACACAGATGATAAAGCCAGAGAGCCATAAGGAATGAAAATCTATGTAAACAAAGACAAGGAGAGAAGGAAATTTAAAAGAGGTGTGAGTGTGCGAAGCAATATGTTTTCAAGATGGAGGAAATGGTCGGATTGAGTATAGAAGGTCAGAAAGAGACATTGTAAACATGAAGAGAGAGAGAACGAGAGAGAGACAGAGAGAGACAGAGAGAGAGAGACAGACAGACAGACAGACAGACAGACAGATAGACAGACAGACAGACAGACAGACAGACAAATAGAGAATTAGAGAGTGAGAGAGAAAGAGTAAGAATGAAAGACGGATTGATTCTAAGATGTATGGTTAGAAATATTAAATCCATAAATAGATTATGAAAAAAAAGCGACATGAAAGGAAGACCGAAAGAGAAAAGATAAAAGGAAAAAGAAAGAGAGGAAAAATGAAAGGCAGAAAGATAGACATATGTACATACAAAGAGAGAGAACGATACAAAGAGAATTAGAGGAACAGGCACAAACCAGGGGAAGGAACAACAGAAAGACATACAGATAGAGACACAAATAAACAGAAAGTACTACAATAATTTAAATTAGGGAAAAAAATGTCGTTAAATTTTGTCGAAACACCCGTAACAGCTAGACCCACGTCTCATCATTCTGTGAGACATTTTTTTTTTTTTTTTTGGACAATTTTCCATTTGGTTGCATTAACTTCTAGAGTTTTCTCTATGCAAATGGCAATCAAGCAATGTACAAGATTATGGTGCACGGAATTCGAATGCTTGAAGAGCTCATGATGCCTCACACCATGTTCCATCTAAGCTGGAACTCAACTGGAAGCTTTTACTTATTCTGCAGTGTGAGGTTAGATCGACCAAGAAAATGCGAGCAACGAAACGGAATAAGAAGGAATAAAAATTATAGCTTATCTGACAATTGTAGCGAGAAAATTTGTGGGAAAAATTTTTGTGGTGGAATTGCATCGATTTTCTGAAACTAGAAAATACTCGATTTAAATCAAGGCATTCGTAAAAAAAAATATAGACATTGAGCAAATCAACATTTTTAGGAAGAAAGAGTCATCACGTACACATTATTAAGACAACACTTTTCATTGTTATGATTATATTGTATGCATCCTATTTCCTTTCTATAACTGTAGACCATTGTCTACAGTTTTTTAGAACGTTAACGCAGATTTCTCTGTCAACTGGTTTTTCACTCAAGGGATCTTGATAATGAAGCTAACAGAGAAAACAGGCCCACTGGTTTTGCTAACATCGCAGCACGACCTCAGCCTTTGATCTCGCAGTCTAAATCATTCCTTGTCCGAGACCATCGACAGAGCTAGGTCTAGCTCGGTGGGATGGGTATGGTTCCTTGTGGAAGAAGGGAGATGGGAAAAGACCATTGAGAAAGACCTATGGGAGATGCAGATAGTCTAGGGCTGGAAGTTCACTCACTATTGATCACGTTAGCTATACAGATACGGTGTAAGTAAACTGAAGAGCGAAATGTTAGCTTTATGGGTTTGCATATTTGTTAAGGAAAAAGGGGTGAACGGGTGAAACAGAAACAGGGAGGGAGAAAAAGGAATTAATACGTAAGAGAGGTAGACGACAATATATATATATATATATATATATATATATATATATATATATATATAGATAGATAGATAGATAGATAGATAGATAGATAGATAGATAGATAGATAGATAGATAGATAGATAGGTAAAGATTGAGAGGGAATGAATGGCAAATGTGAAAGGCGAGAGAAGAAGGGAGGTCTGCAAGAGTAAAAGGCAGATTGAGAGTTTTCTTCCACACGACCTTTATAAGTCTTTCAAGACATTAAAGAGCCTTGCATACAAGAGTGAAAAAATTCCTGAGCAGGGATAAATTTGATTACTCTAATCAATCTCATGATTGCTGGGCTTGACTGATTGGCCTGAGAGTGTGAGAAGCTGGTTATGGAGCTGCGTGGACAAAGCAGTCATGGGAGTAAACAAGCGTTTACTTTGCAATAAAATTCGAGCTTTGATTTTTACTCTCCACATCAGATTGGCTAAAATTCGCTAGTGCGCGTTTCGCACTGGCTGCCTAAATTATAATTCCCAAAGTTTGATGGGCCAACTTGCTCCGCGCTAAAAAAAAAAACAAAATAAAAAAACAACAAAAAAATCCAACACCCGAAAAGATAAAAAAAAAAATCAACAGCAATCAAACTTTAGCGATACCTCAGTTAATGCAGCAAATGCATCTCTCAGGTTGTTAGTTTTGCGGAGAATAATATTTATATTGAACCACATATACTTTTTTTAATTGGCTTTCCTCCAAAAAGGTATTAGCAGTTTGCAAATTTATCATCTCGCATGAACTTGACATAGGTTGGCAAAACCAAATTAAAAAAAAATGTTTAAAAAAATCAATTGCTTGATGAATAAATGTTCATACAAAACCGCTGACATGAAAATTGTTTAAATTTTGTGCCAGCAGAGGTTTCGATCCTTTTGATTGCATTATGGATCTGTAAGAATTAACATTTACTAAAAGTAGCGCAAGATTTCTTTTTGCAATTTCTTAGTACTTCCCAGATCGACTAAAATTTTCCTAGCTGAACAGGAAATCAATTTTTTTTTAAATTCAGAACATCTGAGGTAATTTACTATGAGGTCTTAAGACATCTATTATAAAATAAAATTTCCGTCCATCACTTTAAAGACGCTTTATGGGTATATTCTAATGGATTTTGGGCCACTCCCTATTCAGAACCACTCTATCACTCAATATTTGAAAAAGGAAAGTAAATGAAGATAATATTGTCATTACAATAACGTCGAAATTGAAAAAAGAAATGTTCCTCAAAGTTTGCAGCATATTAGTTTTATAAATATCACATTACAATAAGACTCTCAATGTGATGGTTAGTGATTTTTATGTATCAATGTCTAACTGCAAGCTTTGTGCATTGATGATTGGCAATAATATTCTAAAAGATTTCATGAAAATATCGGTTCAGTATGAACAATTATTGAATCATATATTAATTAAATATTTTTTTTAAATAAATACTTTGACTACAGAAAAGAAGAATAAAAAAGAAATAAGGAAAAAAAATTAAATAACAGTCCTTAGAGGAACAATTCATAAAATTAATTTTTTTTTCAAATTAAAAAAATAAAGTTGTTATCTATCGAACAGTTATAACCTAGTTCTGAAAGCATGGAGGGAGACATAAAATAGTTCACAATGATTTATACAAGTACACAATACTAACTTTACTTCCTAAGTTCAAAGTACCTAGCTAATCCAGCTATTTCTATGACCCCCCTTTTTGGAAACGAGGAAAAATGTATACATTAGAAACACATTTAAACATATTATCGTACCATCCGAAGCTTTACAAATGAAATTTCTCTTAGCTGCTGCTGTAATTTGAAGCCAGTACTAGTAAACTGACGGGAGAATTACCTTGGTTTTTACTTCTCTTTCCATTGAGAAAAAACCATTGCTGTAGAACAGATAGATTTTAGGAAACTGCTCGAGGCCAACGAATTTAAGATTGACAAGCGAACGTAAAAGTTAGTTACGTTAGCAAATTGAAAGTGCCCTGAAAGAGACTGGAGTGGAACAGAATCTGGCTGATGCAACCAGATCGATATGTGGAAGCTTGACTCAATATTGAATATCCTAGAGCTGAAAAATTGAAATGCCCGGCACGAAATTTACATAATGATAACAATAACACATGTTTGTATCGATAAACTATTTTTCAAATTCTCCCTTCGCGCATCTCGATTATCACGGTCTTTCTCCCATAATGTTCGTCCTTTCCTTACAAATACTTTTCTCTTTTTTCTCTATCTTCTTATTTCAACACCATCTCCTTAAGCTTTACCCTTTAGCTGTTCACAACGTCGTTTATATAAGTGAAGCAGAAATGTGGAAGGTCAAAGAGAATTTCCGGCAGCAGAAAAAGAAAAAAAAGGAAATTGGTGTTTTATACTGAAGAGAAACAGATACCTCGATAGCCAAGAAAAGCAGACAAAACTGGAAAAAGCGAGAGTAATTTATGACCACGGGATAGAAATGCAATCGTTGTTTACCATAGTTGTATGTTGCGCTGCGACTATACATCATTTCTCGCATGATCTCTCCGGAGAAGGAAATCAATTCCACGCAAAATCAAGGAGAAAACGACACAACACCAGTGTTTATGGGAAAACTTGCGTTTGAGAAAAGAGAAACAGAAAGCCAGAGAGAAAGATCAGGAGAGAAAGAGAGAAAGACAGAGCGAGAGAGAGAAAGAGAGAGAGAGAGAGAGAGAGAGAGAGAGAGAGAGAGAGAGAGAGAGAGAGAAAGAGAGGGAGAGATTACCTAGCAAAAAGGGAAAGGTTGAGTGAACAAGAAATAGAAAAAAAAAAAAGAAAGATTTGCAAAAAAGGATGAGAAAGAGAGGGTGAGATGGAGGCAGATAGTGCTAGAAGCAGAGAAAGAAACTGTGAGACAGACACATAGATAGACGTTAATCAAGCTGGCACAGGAGACAGAGGCTTTTGTGGACATAACAAACACGTTGAAAGTTTACGATGAGATTAACCACTTCAAAATAAAACATTGAATGGACTATGGCTCACTTGTCTTTCATTCAGATTCAAGTATAGTACAGACACTGCCTGACTAAAGAATTCAAAGAGTAAGAAATCTGATTGGAGCACCAGAACTCAAAGAACGACACGGAAGCTTGTATCGATCAGCAGAGGACGAGAAAGTCTAAAGAGGAAAGAAAATTCCTCATCCCAACTTTATTCGCACGGTTTGCGATCATCATCGTCAGAACTTGACCAGATATAATTCTATCTTGCTCATTTAAACCCAACTTATCTGAATAAATATAGTTCAAAGTATTACAATTACTCGATCTCTGATCTTTTACAGGTGCCCCGAGCTTTTTGCTGTGAGGCACGCAAAGTGAAAGAAACCTCTTAAGTGCTGTGTAGCTTAATCTCTCAACGCGAAATTTTCGCGTCTCTCTCACAAGTGCTTACCAAACGCTCGGAATTAAGGCTCTCTCGGCCATGACTATCATCGATGGATTCATTATTTGCAAAGATGGCACGGGCTTTTGTTTAACTTTTTAGGTTTTATTAAAAAATATCTCTGAACAAATAATGGTCGCAGAAGCCTTTCTATTTTCTCTAATATTGCTGCACTGAAGACCGCAAAACGTAAAATGTGAACTGAGGAAATGATAAAAAAAAAGGTTGTGGATCGTTAAAAGGGACAGAAATGCTATACCAAATGAAATCTGTCTGGATCGTTGATGCAAGAGAAAGTGGTATTTTGCGTTGAAAAATTGTTGTTAAGCATGAACGTTATGAACTCAAATCTAATGATAATTTTGCGTGTGTTATTTTACTTTTTGGAAATGAACAATTGCTTGCTATCCCAGGAGTTGATTTTATCTGTTCCATCGAGATGGAATGTCAGCATAGGGTTTACATTTAAAAGCTCTCATATCCTTACTGCACTTGTTAAAATGTTGAATATATAAGACTATATGCTTAGTTTTTCCTATATTATTTCGACGAACAAGATAAAGTGAATAGTGTGAGAGCTGGTGTTTCCATTTTAGAAAATTAAACCAAGCTTTATTGACCATCATTTTGGATAATTTCATCAACTACGTTTCCTTTCAAACAATATTTTTGCATATTAGCATGACAGACCAGGGAAACCTAAATGGATGAACTTGTACAAAATAACTTCCTTTATTATAATGTAAAAGATGTAATAAAAATAAACAGGCTCAGGGTTCTAGGTTGTAAAAACGTTGTAGTGCCCATAAATTGAAAATCACACCCAATAGCGACTCCTGTGATAGGCCCTAAAAGTTTCATGGAAAATCCTGACTGCGCAATTAAAAACAAAACATGAGCTCATTGATTGTACAAACATAAGACAGAAACCTAGATGTTTAGATTATTAAACAAACATCTGAAATTTCGATAGATCGATAGACCCATATAATATAGGTAGATAAGTGGAAAGAAAAAAAATTAGATGGGGAGATGATTCAGAGATGGACAGAACTGTACATCATAAATGAACAGAAAAAGTAAATTTAGAACTCTAACAGAGCCTGAATAAGGGTTCTGTACAAAGTTAAAGCTGAAAATTTAATAAGTAAGTAGTAAATGATCCTTTGTCTATCTCACTAGCTCAAGTTATGTTTTGGCTACATCATGGTCAAGTGGGATTTCTTATGGAGCAGTTACACAGAAAATCAGTTTGAAATCATATGAAGAAAATTGAATGTGTATACAAAGTTTGCACGAGAAGATGCACATTAATTTATGAAATTTATGAAAATTTGTCATCTGACACTGTTTGAAGGACAGTGTAAAATTGTAGATAGATAAAGGCATGGATACTAAGATAGTTAGATAGATAGATAGATAGATAGATAGATAGATGGATGGATAGATAGATATATTGAAAGATGAATAAAAAGTAGTATAAAATAAACAGAGATAGTTAAATATTATAGATCATATAATGGTATATCTATGAATATTCATTTTCAATCCATGATTTAACTTATACTTTTTTAAGATTCAGTTTCAAAGCACAAAGCTACTAAATTACACTCCCACTTAAACGAGTTTAAATTATGAACTTCTCTTGTGCCCTGGAAACCTTTGAAATGTTGAAGGGAAAAAAACAACAACTTGTAGCTATTGAAATTGGAGCCATGCCATAGCTCGGAGGTATGAAGATGAGGAGGTCGTTAACAGATCTGATAGAATTACCCCAGCGGATCAGGTCCTTTGTCTCGCCCACAGGCTCCCAGCTCCTTTAGCCGGTAATGCAAGACGTAGCAGTCCGGGAGCTTAGGTCTTCTGAGGCTATCAGCTTAATACAGATTTGTGCAACTGATTCGGATTTCTTCTCGCCCTTGCGGTAATGCATTAATTGCAGGCGTGTGGGATTGAAGCTCGGTTCAGTATCAGTAGCAGTTATCGGAGAGACAAACAAAATGCAAAGTGGCGACGTTGAAATCACAATAATATTGTGCCATCCTTATAATTCAAAGTCCGTGCGAAAACATTGAGTGGGAACCTGATACTTTAATTGTGTTTAAGTGGCAGAATAAACTTTCTAAAAGTCCACTAATATTTAAAATGCATAAAAATAAGTTGCTATAATTTGATAAAATCGCCCGTTCCCCCCCCCCCCCCCCCTTTTTTTTTTACACATATACACAAATAAAAACCCACGACAAAACAATTAAAAAAAATACTGGGAATACTTAATACTGATAGGGAGTAAAATCAAAGTAACTAAAAAAATCTGTTCAAGAATTCAGATGAACACTGGGCTAAGCACTACTACCGGGGAGAATAAAAGCATAGCAGAATTGTCGGCTGAAAAAAAAATCAATAACCAGTTTATTTTAAAACACGGACTCAATACGAGATCACGTTTTATTGATATAATGGTTTGCTACAAGGAAGATGAAGTGCTTGCCAAGAATCAATTATTGAATTAGAACAAATTGGGCTAGGAACCTACTCTAGTGTAGATAGGCGTCAGCTGCAGTTGAAAAGGGAACCAAGAAATCAAAATAATGTTATGAAAAAGGTGCTGACGCATTGATAGATCTAGAGAAGGAGATACAGAAAGTGGGAGATCTGTCCAGAGAAGAATGAAAGGGTAGAGGTGGGGAGGTGATGAAAGAGGAAAAGAGAAAGATGCACAGACATCGAGCCCAATAAACAGACAGGAAGACAGACCGACTCGCACAATGAAAATTAGATAAAAGGGCAGGAAAATCGCGAGACACAAAATCAGAAGTTTTGGCTCGTTGAATAATTCAAAAGATGTTAAAAATCATTTGAAGCACACAGTCTTTATTACTCTGAACATTATTCATTGAAAAGAATAGAATGTGAATTGTTCATAATAATATTCAAATTATTTGCGTCCTGGACGTTTGTTCATCAACTGAAAACGAAACTTATATTTAAGAATACAGTTTAAATTTTTAAATGCAATCCATGCAGCTCATTTCAATTACAGTAGTTTAATTAAGCGTTTTATGTACAATAAGAAAACATATAGACCTCTGAAAATAAACCTTGGCTTCCTTAGTGTAGAGCCCATTCATGCCTACGAATGGAAACAAAACATTAGTCCTACATTCTTAAAACATCCATATAATAAAGAAAGAACTTTAGATAAGTCCGGTAAATTCTTTTGGCGCCCAGATATAAAAAGGCTCCTTCATCGAGCAAGATACAGCTTAGCTTTTCTATTGCTATGTCAACATTTACGTTTATTGAAGTAGTGAACACACAGATGCGTTCGCACATATTGTTTTCCCTCATTCATTCTAAACTATATGAGCCGATTTTCATTTCTAGTTAACCTAGAAAAAAGATAATGATTCAATGATAATTTAAGGACAAAGATGGAAGCACTGAGCTTCCTGTTAATGATTGATTGGGCCTGTTATACTCATCATTAAATAATTTGATAAATATTTAACTACTGTCAAATCGTCCTCGAACAAACAGCACTAATAATATATCTCGTACATATAAAATCACAGGTATCGTGGCCTCCTAAAATACAATCCAAGTCACCTAAATGAACACTCTTTGCATGTTAAGGGTTATAGAGGTCTATTTCTTTTAACTTGTAATCATAATAAGAACCGAATCATGCTCAGAACGCACTTTTTGTTTAGCCCACAAAAATGTGTAACTGACCTCACTCTGCCAAATAGTTAAATGATAAAGCTCACTTTTATACTTTGTTTTCAAAAGAAAAAAAGATTAAAAGCATTGCTCACTAAATAATATTAAGCCTTTTTCAGTTTCAACATGGACTGCACAGGTCACATACGTTTTAATTGTATATATGTTTTTTTTTTTGCATTGCTCATGTTTGATTATATGTATTGTCCTCATCATTAGTAAGACATAAGGGTGACAATATATTTTGTTATCTTTCGTTCACAGAAAGAAATAAAATAAGGCATGTTCTCTGCGATGAGTTGAAATATATTATTAAATTATCCGAGAATTATACTCACAGCTCTACAATTGTACAATGCAATAGATGAAATTTACAAAGTTTTTAACGCACAGATATGATAGTGGGTTACACAACCGGCGGTTTGTGTTTAGTTCGCTTCAAAAAGGTAAGTAAAAAGCAGAATAACTTTGGAAAGATTCGCAGTCTTCCATCGAGTGCAAGCTACACAAAATACTGATAGGTACGTGAAAACATTTTTAGACAAATTGTGTAAATTGTTTCGTGTAAACATGCATTAAGACCACAAAAATTGTTTATATTGAAACCGAGATCACCCGTGTAAATCTATGCCATTATAGTTCAACTTTCCCCTTTAGAGCTACTGCTCGAATTTTCTTTCAAGTGCTTAGATAAGGCTTTTAGTGCTCCATTTACAGTAATTGCGTCATCAAGCTTTCTTTCCCTGTCCGCTTTTCTCCGAGCGCTTTGGTTTCATCTGTGTAACCCTTCTGTCTTCAGTTTTTTTGGAATGTACTATTTCCTTCTTTGGAAAGCAACTAACAGTTAAAGTGTTTTCATTAATCTAGGTGTGACTCTAATCCTCCCCACTTTGTGAAACAATTCACTCTTCTATCTGCGAAATGAATTGAGACTTTATCTCTGTCTGTGTCTATTTTTCTGTCTGTCTGTCTGTCTGTCTCTCGATCTATATCCCTCCATGTATTTATTTTCCTTCATCAATCTATACACATATCTACTAAGCTTTCAATAAAACATTTTTTTTTCTTTCAATCTATGTATCCTACTGTCCTTAGTAATTAACAATCTATTTGTTTTCTGACTGCACATTTACTCTACAAATTTTTGCGAAGGCTTTGAATCTTTTATATAAAGACCTATTCCCATTTATCTACCAATTCGTTTACATATCTGATAGACTTAATACATTTTCATTATCCATCCAAACGTGTGGAAATGTTTGTCGACTTTTTTTAGATCCGGAAAACTCAGTTTAATATAATTCTAAATGCAACATTCACACAGCTAAGTGAATGTGAAAGAAAAAAGTGTGGTCAGATCTGAGCTCTGAAATTGCGGAAAATGACGTTCAGAAGTTCAAGGACGATCGCAAGAAAACGGAGCTTTCTGGAAAGAAAAATCAAATTCCTAAGACGTTCGAAACGATTGATTCTTTTTTGCTCGTCTTTTAATACAATTATATAATGTGTTCAAGTTAAAAAGTAACTAAACTATTTACTCCCTTTAAACAGTTGCCGCTTTGTCCTCTGTATTTTTAACAATCACCGATCTTTCTGTATCCCCTAGGTGACCGTTTATTTCTTTTTGAAATAATCCTGAAACTTTCTCTTTCTTTATGAAAGTCTACATTGTCTTATCATACATCTAGGCACCTACCAACCCACTCGTCGTCTCATTTCGTTTTGTAAGAAAGCAAACTCCACGCCCCCGCCATGGAGTCCAAATAATCTAGAAAACTACCAAGGGGACAGCCGGACCTCTGAAACCCGGAAGTACGTAAAGACGCTTCATCACCCAGAGGTCACTGAGATAGGGCCTGGTGCCGGGGAAGATTGATGCGCCTCCACTGCTACTCTCCAGCAAAATGTTTTTATCTTTGGTTCTTTGGTTCTTTAATCTTAGATATTGGCTTGAACGATGGGATGGTTGCAGTTTGGAAAGACTGGTGGTTTAAAATTACTCTGAGCTGGCTATGACACAAGAAAAAAGGGAAAAACGAAGAGAAAGACAGAGAGGGGCATAGAGAGAAAGAGAGACATAGAGTGATAGAAGATATGAATATTACACTAGTTTCAGAGAAGAAAAATATATAGAGAACTATGTCAAGAAAGAGAGAGATGGAAGGGGGGAGAGAGAGAGAGAGAGAGAGAGAGAGAGAGAGAGAGAGAGAGAGAGAGAGAGAGAGAGAGAGAGAGAGAGAGAGAGAGAGAGAGAGAGAGAGAGAGAGAGAGAGAGAGAGACAGACAGACAGACAGACCGACAGACAGAGACAGTTACTGTAAGGTAAAGTATTGCTAAAGGGATAATGTATTTTAAAGTGAATAGAAGGAATGTTTTATCAATTTTAGTGCTATTTGGAAAGTAATCATAGTCAAATTATAGTTAAACTAAAAGATCAGCAAAAGTATTGAGAATAATTACTACAGACTTTACAAGGGAATGTATGCAAATTGTGACACTTTAAAAATTTACGCAGTATTAATCACAATTGTCTATAAAAAATTACCGTTGAATTCCAAGTAAAAAAAAAATCACCACAAGGTTTTAAAAAATATCCTTTACATGTAAGTTGTCTGTGTGTAAATAGATCTATGATGATGATGATGATAGCAACACTGAAAATTTTCAACGGTAGCAAACCCATCTCATAACATTTTTAAAAAGAAATGTGAATTTTAATGAACAAATTTTCGGACAAGAGCTGCTTTAAACGTTTATCAGAACTCGTCTTCAGACGCATCCATTAATGATTCCTGATCGAGATAAAAGTGATAATAATATTTAAACGCTAGTCGTATGAAGCGGAAAATGAAATGTTCTACATTAAGGAAACAGCTCTTATGTAAAAGAAATAAAGAGTAAACCCTTTCCCCTGCTCTATTATAACAATCTCCCTCTGCTTCGTTGAGGACCAGTTTCATCATCATTTTTATTGAGCACAAAATCTATTCATGCTTTGAGTCTTGGTTAAAAGTCCTTATAGCTTATATGATATACTTGGATAAAAATACCTAATCTTATATCTTACAGTCATCTAGTTTGGAATAAACTTGTACTTCCTTAGTGACTGACGATAAATAGATAGGTGGCAGAGATCGGGAAATGAGACCAGGATGATTAGTTGAAAAGATGATAAAAAAAAAGAAGCATGTTTGTCCTTTTGTGACTACAGTTTCAGTCCAGTGCACAAGACAAATCTCTCTCTCTCTCTCTCTCTCTCTCTCTCTCTCTCTCTCTCTCTCTCTCTCTCTCTCTCTTTTACTCTATCTCTCTCTCTTTCTCTGACATTCTGACTCTCTCTGTCTGTCTGTCTGTCTGTCTCTCTCTGTCTCTGTCTCTCTTTCTCTAAAATTATGACTCTGTCTCTCTTTCTCCATCTTTCTCTCTCTCTCTCTCTCTTTTTCTCTAAAATTATGACTTTGTCTCTCTTTCTCCATCTCTCTCTCTCTCTCTCTCTCTCTCTCTCTCTCTCTCTCTCTCTCTCTCTCCCCTTCTATCTTATATTCTAGTATACACAGACACTGTGTTAGCTTTCCGCCACTTCCCATTTACTTGACAAAATGATATAAATGTTACAACGATCATTATTTTAATACAATTTGTAGAATTTCGAAAAAACTAACAGCATAAAAAATATAAATTGCTTTTAACACA
Source organism: Elysia crispata (assembly GCA_033675545.1). NCBI lineage: Eukaryota > Metazoa > Mollusca > Gastropoda > Plakobranchidae > Elysia > Elysia crispata. The sequence continues at coordinate 3,567,245 of JAWDGP010004263.1, read as the reverse complement.
ATTAAGTTCCGAATCTATCTAAATTTACTGATGTGACTATTATAGCTTTGTTCATGTTAAGCCTTATTAAGTTTTTTGTAGAACGCAAACAGATTTGGTGACATATACGTATACAGCGACGATGGTTACTGACGTTTCGGAGAACCACAGCCATTCATTCACCCACCTTCTCGTTATATAACCTCCTTGACGTATCAAACGACTGTATAAGAGTTGTCGTGTGGGCCAGGAACAAGGCGTAGCAAGTGGCGCCACTGAGCATGCTCAGGATCGTCAGCCAGGTGTCCGTCATATTCTGCGGCGGAAACCTGCCGTAGCCGATACATAACATGTGGGACAGCGCCTTGAACACCGCCCAAGTGTACTGCTCCGCCCAATGAGCGTTCTGGAGATAAACAAAAAGTTTCACAGTGTCAGATGGAAAGTCTAATTTCTTGAAAGAGGAGGTTATTTACCAGGAAGCAGTGTTTTGATCGTTCCCAAATGTTATAAATCCAGAAAGAAACTTTTTTTTTAAAACTGTTGTGGTATCGTTTTCTATCGTTCCTTTGCTAATCGGTAGAAGTTAAATCCTGGTTTGATGGTTGAAATTAAATCCAAAACTGTCAAGTGTTAAATTTCACTCCTCAAAACGGAAAGGTCAAAGGACCGATTCTCTTTAACTGGAATTTTAAATGATAAGACTGTACTCCGATTAAAAAAAAGCCCACTAGATTTATCATTCGAAATACGAATAACACAATAAATGTTACAATTTTCATGCAAACTACAAGTTATATTATTTTAACGATTTATTTCCTTTTCTTTTAAAAATATGTACCGAGCATCACGAAAAAAGAAACCAAAAACGCGCTTAGTATACAGCGAGAAAAAATATATAAACGTTTCGCCAATACTTGGGGATATTTCGTTCCGACCCGTCAAAACTAAAATGTTAACCGTCACTAAGGATTATGAGAAACATGAATGAGGATGTGTATTGCTTTTTTAAATATTGCGGGTCTCTGCAGTAATCACATCATGTACAACAATTACTGAAGTCAGACGAGCACTCCAGCACAGGCAGATCCTGCTAGTCATAGAGGATAAGATTGTTTTCACGTTTTAGCTCTAATCCTGAACTAAAAGGTTTTTTTTTTTTTTCGGTCGATTTTGTATTTACTGAACTATCACGGTTTTTATGTTCAAAGCTCGGCGGGCTTATAAGAACAGTATTTGTTTTTACAAAGTAAAAAAAAATATCAAATGTCAGGAAAGAATAAAAAGGCAGAACCGTCTTCCATAATCAATGCTTTTTTTCTCGCAACACTCCTTTACATAGTAGAGCAAACGCAGCTTATAATTATTTCAGAGCATTTGATGATCGCCATTTTGAGCTGATTGCTAGAATCCTGTGAATTTTAGGTCTGTCTTTGGCTGAGTACTCAATGTAACAAACAAATTGCAAAAAAAATAAGTATACCATTTTTTTCTTTCAAAGATATATATATATATATATATATATATATATATATATATATATATATATATGTGTGTGTGTGTGTGGGTGGATGGGTGGGGGTTAAAAAGGATTTAGAAACGGACCACTATAAGCCAGATGGCTTGCCATGTGCGCTAAAAACTATTAAAACTTTTCTCGATTTGGAACTTCTATGTTGTTGATTCACATGCCCGACATGCTTCGGTTGAATTAATCGCAAACGATCTTAAGACAAAGTGTTATAAATTTTTGGCTTTTACAGATTATCGCAAGCTCATTTTTTTCAAAGATTGCTACGACCAAATTGATTTCAGAGTCTAAAAATTAAAGTACGAAAAATTGTCACAATTATTGTGCTTAAAACATCTACGACTTTTCTTTCAGCGTTTTAAGAAAAAACATAATTATAGGACTTACATTAGTATAATTATCCTCTTATTAAAAACACAACAAAACGATATTTTCATGTTATACATAATATATATGAAGTGAATAAAAAAAATGGAGTAGTTCCACATATACATTTATGAAAAACAAGGCTTTTTTGAGCGACTAAAAGTAATAATATTAATAATGTCGAATTCATCTCATTGTCATAGCAATACAAAATATCGTTACTCTCATGAATGTTTTTAAATAAATATTGCATTAAATGTCTCTCTTAACTGTATCTCTTTACAAATTATATAAAATGATGACAAATGATACAACAGTCTTTTGTTAATGAAAGATGAAAGGCAGAAAGAAAAAAAATATAATTGAATCAAAATAAATAATACTAAAAACATGGATACTACACAACATGGAGAAGAGGAGCAGGATTTCGATGAGAACCAATGAAGAAGGGAGCGTACAGTCTAGCTGAAAGAGACTGCAAAAAAACTTTCAAAACGGAGGATAATAGAGGAACAGCGAAAGGGGAGCTACACCTACCGTGTCCAGGAGGATTGGATACACATTGGGTATTGGAAAACTGCTGAGTTTTATTCTCTTCTATAAAACTTATTTGAAGGAAAGTATTACAGATAAAAAAGGGTTAATCTTTAAATAAATAATGGAGCTCGAAAAAGAGGGACATCTGCCCTTAATGTATGCTTGTACAGTTACATTAGCTGTTTCTATAAGGGTATGCCTTACCTGAAAAGTTGATTTCTGCAAATCTTAAATACACCTGTACATATAAGGGTAATGAAACTTTAATATTAAACTTGAAAAGTACATGCATATTTAAAAAAACAAACCAAACTAAATGAAAAAAAAACACCACATTTTCAAATGTTTTTCAAATGACTTTTTTAAATCCCGTTAGAGATTTTACTTTCTTTTTTTAAACTTACCTTAATCTATCAAGTGCCTCATGATTTTCAACTGCATGAACGGTAAATAAAGCAAAAGAAAACTGAAGCGAAACTATATAATATAAAAAAGCCAGACTAGATAAGTATTGTATGACAGTGGTTCTTACTATTATTTTTTGAACCTATAGAAAAAGGGGGATAAGTTTAGGTGTTTCCTGTACGTACCTGCAGCCCTTCCTGGCTGACCCAGCAATCTTTGGGAAACTCTTGTATGAGTGGGACAAGAAACTGCAGACATCCGCTCCAGTGCCCCAGTAGGAACATCAGGCAAATCAGGTTGAAGATCCTCATAAACTTGCCAGCTATAGCTAGAAACTGAGAGAGAACAAGCACGCGTTTACGGAAAAATTAAATCAAGCGACAGAAGAAGAACTGGATTGCCTTGTCGGAGAGCAATAGGGATCTCGATAAGAGCGTTGAGAAAAAAAAAACCAAATCAGAAATTCAAAAGAAAAGCCACACCAAAAAACACCACTGGCTGGAGACTGAAATGTTTGGGACAAAATGTCAAAAAGAGGGAACAACAATGAAGCAAGGGACACAGAGTTGGAGGTGGCTGGGTAGCCAAGGCGCATGGCCCCATCCACAGGCTCGTGAAGGTCAGTTCGGTTCTCACCTTAAGCTCTTCTAAGGAGACCCAACAGTCTTTAGGGAAGTTCTGGATCATTGGCACCAGAAACTGCAGGCATCCGTTCCAGTGCCCGAGGAGAACCATGAGGCAGATCAGGTTGAAGATCCGCATAAACTTTCCTGCAAATGCTAGGAACTGGGGATGGGGAAGTGGGATCAGCTAGCAACGGTACAAAGACATCGGATAGATTCGGATCGACCCTGTACTCCAAACATGTCAGTATATCAACAACTAAGAAACCGCAAACACATCTAAAAGACTTCGTAACAGTGGCTCTGAGGTTTCGTGACGTGTTATATGAAGTAGACGAGAGAGGAGAGAGGTAAAAGGGGCGTCGGCGATTAAGTTTATGTAAAATTCAATACGACTATATTAAGAGATCTTAATTTATTCGCTATGTCATCTGCCTCTAACCCCAACCCCCCTCTATCTCTGTCTATCAGTCTCTATAACTCTCCCTCTCCCTTTCACTCCCTGTCTGTCTTTCTCTGTTTTACCATTTGTCCTTTCCTTTAGTTAATAATTAATCTTAAATTGATTTGCAGAAATTTTACAACTCAAAGAGTTACTCAGTTTTTACTTTATTCATGCAAACATCAATTTCAAAACGGTTTGCTGGTAAAGAGAATTTTAATGTGAAAAAAAGGGTAGACTAAGATTATTCACTTGAACCTGTATGATTGCTTAAACATGTCCATCTCACAAAAGTCTGAATAAGTATAGACATAACTGTGGATGAAGACCAAAACCAAAAATAGGTTTTCATCTGGGCTTCTATGAAGACAGCTTTTCACACCAAGCTCTCTGTCTAGACAAATCATTTTGTTTTCCATTTCATTCAACCAATCTTGTGCTATTTTAGAATAGTCCTACATTATGGATAGATCTAGTTCAAGCTTTAAACCATCCTTTTACCCTAACGGTGAAGCAATATTTTTCAGCAGTGACTAGAATCATACCAATTGATACTTCAATACTGTTTATCCATCATCCATTCTAATCTCATCAATAGAACAACAAAGCCTAACCTCAGGATGAAGTCACAGTATTAAAGTATTGTAGGAATTTTTTATTTAGAAGTTATATGATTGTCGAAATTGTTTTACAACATTCACAATAGATATTTTAGGCGCAGGTTGACATGGGCACAAGAGAAATTAAGAGACACGTGTTTATCTTAATGTATCGGAGGTATAACTTAGAAAACTTTACCAAAAGTGACTAGACTAGGACAGTGACAAGCCACTTGAAAACGACCCTCTTTACTTCATTTTGAATACTTTTGTGTGCTATGTCATAAAAATTTAAAACTTGATACTCGATAAGACACAAAATCAGTCTGGAAAAAATATTGCCAAACAAAGGTCGTCTTGGAAACTTGGTTTTTGACAGCAATAAAATTAATCTATTTCACAACTGACACAAGATTAAAAAAGAACTAGAGAAAAAAGTACTCAAACATTGATTGCTGATTTGCCCAACCAATATACTTTTTAAATAAAAGAAAAAAAACGATAAGTAGCCAAGCAATATTGACATTTAGCTTTTGGCTTTGCTTTTAAGCGTCTGTAAATATTTGAATAAAGAATTTTAGAAACTATAATCAACAAAAACGGCTAAATTGTTCAGCTTGTTACTCCTGTTTGTCAAACGTCTCTACCAACCTTTAGCAGAGGATTGCACATTTCCTCTACAACTTATCGCAAACGCTTTGAGTTTTTTTTTTCAAAACAACTATTGCAAGACTATTGCAATTACCACCGCTCCTTGTTAAAAAAAAAGAGATATTTTCATAGGAGTGTTCAGACTTTGAACAAGGGCCATTGAAACCTCAAGCACAATGCTGTAACGAGCGACAGCTCTGATTTATTCTTAACCATGTTTGCTCCAATGTCCTTGTTACCAACCTTCATAGTTAAGTTATGCGTGTTGGAAAGCGACGTGCTTTATACAAAGGTCAGACTCTTAAAAGCCTGGTGAGCATCAAGTAACATTATCGCTTTGAAACTTAAACAAAAATTATGATTTGGGTCGCAGACGGATCCTTCATTTTGATAACCGTTTAAAAAAAAGAGAAAACTCTACCTATTTAAAAACCAGAAAATTCCAAACATTGAAAAATTGAAAAAAAAAGGAAAGACTCAGGAAAACATGTAACAATATTGTTCTAAAGAGACATCAGATATTATCAGAGATTCTCTTGGTATGACCCCTCTACCGACACTATTAGAAATCCGAATCGTTTTCAGAACTAAATGGCTATTTATATACGGGCTTAGATGTAGAAGCAACAATTCTAGACAGGTTGCAGTTTATAGACCTAGAGAATTGCGTAAGGTTTAACCTATGAGAGCGCAGGGTGTGACGTACCTCTTCCCACTGCTGCACATATCTCACAAGTCTTGACAAGCGGAGCAGGCGCAGGAGACTCAACAGTTTCGCCAGTCGGAGCATGCGCAAAGCACGACCTGGACACCAAAGTGTAGCAAAAGTCAGAAAGTAGAAATGAAGTAGAGGATCAGACAGTGGGAAAACAATATGAACATTTTAGAATTAGTCCAGGATAAGTTTTATCAGAGATTTAAACTAATTTTTCTGGCACTGGAAGTAGGTATGACATCGTAAAATAATCGGAAAAATCCCCACTGCATGTGGCTTATTATTCTTTATGTGGGTAATTAGTTAGCCACATGCAGTGGGAGTTATTCTCTAGATCGTTATAAACAATTCATTAATGATGTATGAAATTTAACATAAAGTAACTACATGCCAACAATTCATTGTGATATTTGGTCACAGCGTATACCCAGGACAAGCCTGAAATAGTACTTTGACTGATATGATTTTTTTTTTAAATTGTGAAAACTCAATTCATTCTTAATATTGCATGGAAATTCATTGCTTGTTAAAGAACATTGTCAAAAAGTTATAACACACAAAAATGCTTATTGCAGCATGAAACAAAAGGCAAAAATGAACCAGGAAGAAAGTGCAAACAGTGATAAAGTATGAAAAATTGTTCCTCATTTTAGTGAGAGAGAGAAAAAAGGGTAGGGGTTGGGGTGGAAGCTGCAGAAGGAAAGGAGATGATTTCACAAGAATTATTATCTTGCGTGCCACAACATGAAACATTCCCTTTTAAAATAACAGCAAACAAAAATATACTGGCGTAAACTTTTATATTTTGCAAAGAGAACAAGATAATCAAATTTAACTCAAGAAAAACACGTTCCTGGTATTTTCTCTGCTAGGCATGGTTGTTAATTTTTAATGCTTTTTTTCTAGTATCAGGTTCAGCCAAGACATTCGTGGCTGTAACCATATTGATGATCGATTCTAAAAGTAAACTGCAATCTATCGAGAACCATTAAATAGAGCCAATGCATGTATTTGAGAATCACTTTAATCAAGAATGGTTAAAAATTGTTTTTAATATTGTTCGCTAGTATTAGTTTATTTTTTCTGTAAACATTACATAGACTGTAGCTTATGAGAAATTTGATTATCAGAGTTGTTCTACGGAGTAACTTGTGAAATGCTATGTGTAAAATCTTACATAAGAGACGTCATAGGTTAGTTACTTTTTGTGCATTTATGGCGTTGAAAGCAATCATTGTTTTCCCTTGAGCATGGCTTTTTGCGTGCCTCTTCAATTTGTATTGACGTTAGCTTGACCTCTTCCTGCGTGATTTAACCTCCCAAGTTAAGGCGCTATAGATTGACGTACTAGGGAAATAGAACAATGTCTGCTCCAGCGTTGTTTTAGTGCTTTTCAGATTTGAAATACTCCTTGGGAAGAACCAATGCTTTGCAATTTCTACTATTCGCATTCCCTAATGACATTTCCCAAAGCCTGAGAATCTGAACTTAATCTAGATGTCCGTATCTAAACTATGTATATCTAAATCTAGCATGTTGTCTGTCAATTATTGAACATAAAATATTCTTTTCGTTATTGGGACATTATTTTAAGTTTTTGACTCACACTTTAACAAAGACAAGTGTACGCAAGATGGTTGTTCAATTTTCTGTATAGTGTCAAAAATTTCAATCGCATACATGAATGCCATAAAGTAATAGTTTGGAAGTAGAACCAAGATCTATAATCATATAGTAAATACACTGTTTTTGTCAAAATCTTTATCGTGATTAAGTACCCAATTTTAAAAGTCGAATCAAAGACACAAAAAAACAAACAAACAAACAAACAAAAAAAAACAAAAACAAAACAAAACAAAACAAAAAACAAATAAAAAACAAATCAGTAGTACTGATTTAGATTTTAAAACATCTTTTCTAAAAATTTCGATCTAAAATCTAAATCAAATTATGATCTTTTCGATAATAGACTAAAAGTTCTTAAATAAATAGTCTAGAACAAAGAAATGCATGCATAGATAATTATAATTGTGTCTATTCCTTAAATATATTCTATGTGCATCTATAAAAAAAATGGCAATCGAAAATTTTCTATTGTAACATTGCAGATAGCATCTACCAAATGCCACACTATAAGAGATCGCACTTTAGCATACATAAAAAGGTAAAAGAGAATAAAAAGCTGGATTTTTTTATATCATTCATAATACCAAATACTTTTCAATGAAGAATGCCATTTAACCAAAATACGGCAATGTTCCGAGACCAAGGCAGATCCAGGTTTGTGCTTTTTGCAGACATGTTCCACAAATATTCCGCTTTCGAAACACACAGATGATAATTAATGGAAGGATTGGCGAGATCAATCGGACGCCATTATCTTCGGAATCACAGTTCTATAGAAAAGACACACCTCGATCATTGTAGATCCAAAATTCTATTTCATAATCCTACCTAACAAAAATTCGTGGGCTTTGCCAACCAACTAGAAGCTTTAATATTTCTTTAAGAAAATCATTTTTTTTCGACCTGGCGCTCATAACCGGTAGAAGAAAGCACCAAGTAAATCTTGATCAATTGATTTCACATTATTTCATCTTACTTCTATCATACAAGCATTATTAGATGATCGCGATATTAGGCCCACTAGACCCTACTTTTTATCAAAGACATCTGGGAACCCTCAATTACAGTTTAAAAATACAAAACTCCGTCGATATTGAATCTCAACGCTGCCTGTACACCAACCAGAAATAAACGAATTGTTGTAAACCTATAAGAGTCCATAGAATGGAGTGGAGTATTTTAAAACTACGATAACATCGATCATGTATGCACAAATTTAGGTCAATATAATTTTCCCTAATTATCTCCCTCATCTCACCAGCAGCGACAAAATGAGACCCAAGATACTCATCTCAGTGGACGTTCCTGAAATCTAAACCGACTCCTTATTTGAAGACGGAGATATGGGCATGTCATTCTACTGCACAAGAAAGATAACTATGGTAGATTGGACGTGTGTGATTTTACAACATAACCGCTTGCTTGATATCTTACATAATTTTGAAAGAAAGAAATAAGTCGCATGCATGGCAAAAAAAAAAAAAAAAAATCTGCTTTTCTATTCACAAACATTGAAACAAGGACACCGATAGTCCAATTGTTGGCCAGCACGTTGTGCTCGGAAGGGAACTTCAAAGCAATGTTAGTGATGCACAAAATAAAATAAAACCAAAAACAAGAAAAAAAAAAAAAAAAAAAAAAAAAAAACACAAAAACAAAAACAAAATCCAAGAAAGGTTTTTTTTTTTTTTTTTTTTTTTTTTTTTGCATCTCTAGCTGCAGTGGATTGAGGAACGGCCAGTACTCTAAAGAAAATGAATTAATTTGTCTACGTTGAAGAGTGGATGTTAACACCTCCACAATAAATCACATCACAACGGCTAACAAAATGTAATTAGTCTGGACCAAGTTGGGCCTGTAGAAGTGCTTTACCGTATTAATATTTGAATGGCCGTATCAGACGGTCTTCTTTTGCATTTTCTTCCTTTCTAGACTGTCTTAATATCTCGAATTATTTTATAACATCAAAGGGACTTTCAGATTGTGTAGAACTTTCCAGCGATAACACGATCGATATCATATTGCTTGTGGAGCGGATGAGAGTTAATGCTGTGGTCAGAACTGTGCGGCCTGGGAAGCGAATGGAATTCGTCAATCGAACAAATCCAAATTAACCTCAAGTTTTCCCAATAGATTTATTTTATGAAACAATAATTATGACAAAAAGATGTTATTGAAAAGCTACAAGATATACAAAGTCACCAGCTGGTTCGATGGAATCGGGAGCACGCATGCGAAAGCCTAGATCCCTTTTCCATTTTTTTTTTTACAGTTTTCCTTAGTTAATAAATTATTTTTTCATTCCGATAAATATTCTATATACACAATCTAATAATTTGCTAGATTATTATTATTATTATCATTATTATTATTATTATTATTATTATTATTATTATTATTATTATTATTATTATTATTATTATTATTATTATTATTATTATTATTATTATTATTATTATTATTATTATTATTATTATTATTATTATTATTATCATTATTATTATTACTATTATTATTATTTTTATTTTTATAATTATTATTATCATTATTATTATTACTATTATTATTATTATTATTATTATTATTATTATTATTATTATTATTATTATTATTATTATTATCATTATTATTATTACTATTATTATTATTATTATTATTATTATTATTATTATTATTATTATTATTATTATTATTATTTCCGTAAAGATGCACTTACAATACTTTGCACAAACAGAAAACGTGATGAAAAAAGGATTCTAAGCCATTGTTAGACAATTATGAAAGATCTGCTCATCCTCGATGTCCTGAGGGACCTCAACTAGTTAAGCGTAAATTTCTTTTTCAGCGCCGTCACTTTTTATTACTGTGAGTCAGACAAATCTTCTCTCCAACCCCAGGACGGTGCTTCACAACTATATATTCAGTTGGTTGGGTAAGACCCGGCTCAAATTCTATATAACTTAACCGAGAATCAAACCTTCCACCTTTTTATTGTGGGTTTAAAACTCTTGAGGCTGATCCAAATCCCCCTTACCCTACATAAGCACGAAAATACACACAATGACATTCACATCTATATACATCCCAAATTAAGGAGCTGTTTCTTGTACACAGAAGATCTCAAACCACCTTCAAAGGACCATCAGGTTATTTTGATTCATCACACTTAATGATTTTGCATTGGCATACTCGATAAAATAATTTTCTTTCCAATTTCATCGATAAAGGTTATTTAGGATACCTTTTCAGCTGCCTCTAGAATAACATTTTAAGTAAAAATTGCTAATAAATTTTTTGAATCAATTTTGATATATCCTATTTCTGCTTGTTTCTGAAACTGTTAAAAGGTTTAAAACTGCGATATCTAAGGTGGGATTTTCTTTTTATATACTCAAGGACACTGCGCCCTTGCCTATTCGCTTTTGAGTAATAAAAGGAAAGAAACAAATAAAGTCCGAACTGTAGTTTTCATTTAAAGTCCATCAAAATAGATAGGAAATGGCTTGTCAGACAAGGACAAAATCCAAGCAGGCGAGATTTGTCAAATGAGGTATTTGTAACGTCAGGGCCAGCGAAACGGACGCATGGCAAAGAAGATTAAAATTCGAAGGAAACTAGTCTTGAAAAGCTTAAAAAAGTTACATTTATAAAACAGCATTATAGAAGTGCATTTTGAAACTTAGGAGACAAAACCAAAAGGCCTAGGTCTCCCCTGAACGTTTCATGGTTAATATTTCAAGTCTATTTTACCAGTTTGCGTAAATCCGTCTCTTTGGTTAATAAGGGTCAATAGGAACATGAATTGTGTGCTGATAAAAAACATAGTTTCTAATACTCCTATTATTGACATTGAAAAATGGTTTCATTTATCTTTGGTGATTCAAAAGTGATATCCATTGGACTTATTTAAAAGAAAAAAAAAGAAATTGTTTGTGAAGGTCGCTTGCACAATATATTGTAGACTAAAAAGACTTTCTTATCAAGCTTGATCAGACGTGATCTAATAATATGCACTTGCGAGATCTAAAGCGGCTTGATTTTCAACTGTCAGCTCCTGAATGTGGATGACAGCCTCCTACAAAGTTGGGGAGTGAGACAAGCCTGGGATTAATGATTCTGACCTGATTCTGATCACCTTGCTTCTTTTTTCTTCTTTTTCTTTTTGTTTGTTTAAAATGAATGTAATAGGGGTGAATGAAAACACACATAACGTCGATAGGAAAATAAAATAAAAGTTGTCAAATCTATTAGTTTCATTAACAAGGACTCTTCACCCCCAATCCATCCACCCATTTAAAAAAAAAATATTAAAATTATGAAAATAAAATTATACATTTTAATTTAAGGCTATATTTTAGATTTTTAAGTGGTTGAAAGCCACGCTGGCTCATCAGGGAACGGAAGAATATCTGTCTGAAGCAGAATGATAATAATCCTGGCAGATTGTGTTCCTAGTCCATTGAAAGATTTATTTTTTAACTAAAAAACCTAACTTAAAAAGAAAAAGAAATTGGTATTCCATAGAACCATAACAACCTCTGAACTCGCCTTGGGAAAAATATCTATCTTGTCACAGATCGAATAAAGATTTTAAACGTAGATCTAAGTCGAAAAAGAGTTGAGAAATAAACATTGGAGTTAAAAAAAAAATAGAAAAAAATGTCAATTCTCAAGAAATAGGGCAAAAACAGAAGATTCAAACATGGCTTTGGATTCATCTATTTTTCTAGAACGAATCTAAAGGTACCTTTATTGTCGAACAAACCTTCAACAAGAAGAAGTATTCTAAAAATAAGAAGTAGATGAGAGTGAACGCTACAAAATGGGAAAATTTAATGAAGACCATGAAGTAAAAACCATATATTCTGAAAATCTCTGATCATAAAAATATACGTATTGTGCAAAATATGACATTTTAAGACTGAGAAGTTACTGTGATCTCATAAACTACAAATAGAACAAGAAACAACATCGTGCTTAAACCGTCTGCGCATCTGTATGACATTTTATTTGAATCGTTCTGAAATCTAAAATTTAAAATTTTAAAATGGAAATTCATGATAAAGACCTGTAGGATGTGTGTTGACACTTAGCAACACATTTCTTATTTTATGTCGCTAAGTAAAATTCCGAGATTAGGTTTACTACTTACAATTAAACAGCCGGAATCACGACTTGGAATTCATTTAGTTTGTTACTTAATTGAATAATCACCGCTCCTTCCCCTCTACATTTAACCCTCTGAGGTTGCATTCTATTCTCTTTGATGACAGAGCAATGTTCAATTCCGAGCACACAGTAAACCAATATCATCTCGCCACCTAAGCAAGAGCGTCGATGGAAACCCCGATGCGATGCTGCTCAAACTTTTAATCGCCACTGATCTCACATCTCTTCACTCGCGACTTGAATTAGTTTGAAAAAAAAAATAGCATGAGAGAATTTTTTCATGACCCAGAAATGAATTTTGTCTAATATTTTCCAACATGGGATCATAAACTTAAATAAAGAAAAAAAAAAAAAAAAAGGCTTTTAGTCACAACTTTCACGACAAAGAAACGTTTGGGTAGAGAGAAGTATTTCCAATTATTGTTTAAGGTTCCCTCCGTCTCTCTTATAGAATCAAACAAGAACAACAAAAAATATAAAAAGCTCAACTCTTAAGAGCTATTCTTATCATTCTAAACTAATGTTATGCTTTTTTCACCTCAGAAAAAAGTTGACACTACCTTTAGACAGTTTGTCCTGAAATATTTTATATTTTTAGTACTTATAGGCATTTTTTGCATTCTCTTCTCAACAAACTGCAAAGGTCATAAGATCTATATTTGGCATGAACATGCACACACTCATAAAAGATTAGAAAATGAAAAAAAAATTTTAAGCGTCCTTGGATTTTTTCCTAAATGTCACTGCTATTTTTCCCACCAAAAATATCGATTTGAAAAAGAAAAAAAACATCCATTCAGTGTTTGATGTTTCACTATTTACCCTTCAAACGAACGTAAATGTCGAGATCTGTCCTTGATGTTTGAGTTCACGAAACTTGTTTGATTCTATAAATGTTATTGTGAGGCGAGTCCTGCTCAGATGCAACTAACAAATAAAAAACACACATGTTCTAGCTGTAATTTTCGTTGCAAAATAAACTACTTCTAAAACAAAAGTCATAGCAAGATGAAAAGTTTTGATAAAGAAATGTTATGCTTTAACAGGCTTCTTTTATTTAAAAAAGACCTAATTACTCAAGAAAAAAAATAACAATAAATTTTCACCAAACTTATAGTTACCGAAATATTTTGATTAGCCTAAGAACTACCCTGAATATGTAAAAGATTACCAGACTAATGTAAGTTAGAATATAAGCTTAGTACAAGACTGGGGTACAACCATTTTTTTCCACTGTCGTTTTTTTCCCCTCAGCTCTTAAACTAGATAGTCCTGCTAGTAACTGATAGCTTGCTTCGGTGACTGTTAATACTAGCAACGCTTGTAGCTGTGGGTTTACAGTGTCCGCTGCAGTAATCGTTGAGACTGTCTTCCCCTATTCAAGCTTCACACCGTCGTCAGATGATTTTAGGGTCTAATCTTTCCACTTCCGCCTAGTCGGACATGGGCTTAAGATTCATAGGCGAATTGATGTGGGATCTCCGTTTTATGGACGGGTCAAACAAATCAAACAATGACCTTAAGCTCACATCAGTACTATAAAGTATCTAGTCGTTAATCAATCAATCATCTGCCGAGCTTAGCGTAGGCGTTCATGACCTTCCACGCAACTCTATCCCTTGTCGCTTTCAGTGCTTCTAAAACTCGTCCTGCTTTGAGCCACTTTGTTAGTCTATCCAAAACCTTTTTCACGCTGTTTTCCACTGCTGAGTTTACCGGTTGTCACAAGCCTTCTAGTTTCTCTCTTCTCATCACAGGCCAAAAAAGGTTGCTTGGCGTTTACGTATTCTGTTAATGAGTGTTCTTGTTGCATCGGCTTCTCGTAACACTGTTTCGTTTGTATTTTTTTTTTTCAGTCCATGAGATTCGTAGCGTTCTCCGAAGGAACTACATTTCTGTTGCCTCCTTAGATCATAGTAACCAGATGTAAATATCGTGAACACTGTATTTTATAATTAAGACAAGCCGATACATGCCGAATATGTATTGAAGATTTTGTCAGTTAATGTTGGTATTTCGTTTCAGTAAGTGAAACAACAGCGTTGCTCTTTAAGGCCCACCATGAAACTCTAGCCATGGAAGCCAAAAGGACCCTCACTAATTGTCCTCACAAAACTTTTTCTAGACGAAGGCAACATTGATCAAGGCCAGCCTTGTTTTCAAACTCAGATAATGATGTAACATTCTTTGTATTTATTTAAACCTCAAAACTAAAACAGATTTATCTCATTAGGACGAGTAAGACTTTCCAACTTCTTCGACCTTAGCATTTAGGTAAAAACAATTTCGCAACATTCAGTAAATATCCTACAAAAAAAAAACAACAAAAAAAAACAGCAAAAAAAAAAAACAACAAAAAACAACAAACAGAAAAAACTTACCATAAGATAACGTCTCAAATCTCTTAACGCTGTAAATAGTTCACCACTTATGATACAGATATGCCAATATTTAATCGAATAGAGGACTTGTGAAAATAAAAAATAAAACACGACCATTAACTCGTTTTAAAAAGAGGCCTTTGCCTTGGAGCAGCCCACCCGATCCCGGAGAGTTATCGAAGTGTTTCCCACAAAGACTCCTTGTGTTTATCCGACTCGTGCTATTTAGACGGGCTCTTTATTGTTTCACAAAATAGCTCTCGACCTTTGTGCATCCCCTAATTTCCTAGTCTGAAAATTTAGACGCAAAATCAATAACATATTAAAAGGGGAAAAAAATGCTGCCGCTAGACTTGAGAGAAGATTGGGTACGATGAGAAAGTGACATTCCTATAACTCTAAATTTTATATGAGGAAGAAACAAAATTAAAGCTCATTTTTTTAAATTTTTTTTTAAGCAGAAGAGAACCTCTTTTGAAGATTTCACTGAAACTGGCAGTATGCCGATTCTTTCATATTTACATTTTTTTTAAATTCCAAATTCGTGAATTTCATTCTATTGTCATGACATATAGTGAGCATGTCACAAAAATCAAGTTTTAATCAAAAGCCAGAAATTCTGGTCTAAAGGTCAGTTTTCGATAAATTGCTCTACATCACTCGAGAGCGACAGTTTTGCAATAAAACCGTTACAAAGAGAACGAATAGAAACAATTGGAAAATATTGTGGAAAAAAATGCAATCTAACGATATATTGACTATGGTTACCTTGTGCAGGATTTCAGTGAGACACATAAGCATCTAAGACAGAAAGAAATTCTTAAAATTATTCCGTAGAACGTAATTTAATATTGTAAATAAACAGATTAAATATCTTTTTCAAAATTAAACATCCATTTATACAGTTATCTGCTCAGGTTTCCAAGAAGTACTACTGACACTTTGCTGGGAGGGATTCAGTGGAATTAAGAAGTAAAAAATTTTTTGTGCATATTTGTAGGAATAAAAAAGAACTAGAGAAGGAAAAGCAATACAAGGTGTAGGAAATTGACGCCAAAACGGAACACAACTACCGTGAAGCGTGCAAGTTGTGTGTGTGTTTGTCAGCTAGGAACTCACTCGGTGCATGATGCTCAGATGATGCCAGTAAACAAACAACAAAACTGTTTGCCGTCTCAAGGTGACCATTCTCCAGGAGAAGACACGGAGTGTTTCAAAGCTAATCAAATATGTTTTGGTCCCGGAAAATATGGTATATCGTTTGAAATTAAATTTCTTTGAGGCTCACGGAGCTAAAGACTGCACTATTTAGAGGAAAGGAGCCAATGCTATGCTGAATGGTTATAACAATATTAAACTAAATTTGAAAAAAAAAAAAACAAAAAAAAACAAAAAAATAAAATGAACAAAACAATATGAGCTGATTAGTTTGTTGCTTTTTTTATATTTTGGTGATCATGTTCAGTTTATATATACCAAACAACTAAACGATCCCTTTTCTTTTGTAAATAAATATAAGAAAGTAAGAGGGAAAAAAAGAAAGAAAATGGGAATGGAAAGAAATATGGCAACATCTTTCATTGAGAGAGAAGGTCAAAACACCTACAGCCTGAGTACAGGAAAATTCCAACGAAAGTTTAATGATGAAATAAACAAAACCACGAGAGAACAATCATGTTTGCCTCTGCTTGATGGTTTTATTTCCATTCTTCTAAGCTTGAGATAAAATGTGTTTAAGGTTAGATTTCAAAGATGCTTTACTGTATAAGTTTATGTATTTTGAAGACATATAAAGAAATGCATTAATTCTCTATATTTTTAATAATACTTTCTTTAATGTTTTGCGCCACATATTGGCAAGAAGCGCCTGTCAACCGCAAAGTCACTAATTGCAATTTTAAAAAAAGGGAGAAAGAAAAAACTATAAACGGGTAGCAGTGGCAGATTTTTATTTGTAATGCTAAATTTCGGCTTCAATATTATGCTCTGCTTGACCCTTGGTTGGATCGTGTTTACCTTCCTGGAGTCAAAATCAATTTCTAGAAATGAAATTCCAAAATGTGAAGTAAAAATATTGCTTTGACTTTTACATCTTTTGTCCATTTAAAACTCGCACAAAATGTGTGAGAGAACCCGTCTGAAAAACAAGACTGCAGACGCAAGAAAAGATAAGACTAAAAGCAAAGCCGACTCGACATGAAAAGTCAACAAAAACAGACACATAAAGACGTAAAGCAAAAAAAAAAGGAAAAAAAAAAAAGAAAAAGAAAGCAAATTTAAAAAAAAAGAGAAAAAATTGGGACCGCATAATGGTAGTCGTTTTGATGTTTTAACAAAATAACATATTGAGAGTGAACAGTAATCACACTGAAACCATATTTAACAAGATGCAAAATTATGTTTCTTTGTAATTTAAAGAAAGCTATGCAAAATTAAAGGTAACCAAATAAGCTTGCTGGTAAGAATTGCTAAAACTGATATAAACATTACGACTTTCGTCATACCTGATGTTTATTTTTATTATTTATGTTTTTTCCCACACAAAAGTTTTACATTTCAGAAACTTCAGAATTTCCCTAATGAACTAGACCTTATGTTACATAGCATCCCATTGTTTGTAGAATAACATTTTAAATTTATGTTCATTGAAACAAAATATTATTGATACATTATGCTAAGAAAGTGCGACAATATTTACTTGGTCTACTTGATATCTTTAATGCCCATGGATGAGGAGAAAATTTGATTTGTTTAAAAAAAAACCCAACTTTGTTTCATATTCGTATTGTTTGCAATCACGATTGTTATACATACTAGGTGAGAATGAAATGCTTTTAATATGCTTTATTTTATGAATAATTAACTTTAATGGACATTTATATAGCTTGAAAAATTTATAAAGATATACTAACAATGAGCTTCAGTTCCACCTATAAAAAGATTACACATTTCACACGAAAAAAAACTGCAAGTTTCTGATTTACTGCACGGTGCAGCTAGTGCTAGGCTATGTACGGAAATAAACGTGCTATTGGCGAATTTTTTTTTCTTTCAAAAAAAAAAAAAAACTTAATCTAATAAAAAATTAACTTTTAAATGATTGACAATAAAACTAGAAATGCAATGAAATATTTGTATGTCAAACAGCATAGCTTTTCTCGATAAGATGAAGGAAAAAGAAAAGGAATATGTGGAAATAATGTTTTAAATGCTCCTTTCTTAAATCAGTCGGGCTTTCTCATTTCTCGAGCCTGCAGTCTATTGCACCGTGCACACAGAGTATCTCGGGATACAGGAAAAAAAATAGTGGACCAAAACCAAAACGGGCGCACTGATGGACTCGAGTACGAGTTGCAATGAGTTACGGATGGCAGCTGTTTGTATGGAAGCAACCATAAGGACTGTGAGGAAGTCAGAGAGTTGCGCGTGTGTGTGTGTGTGTTTGTGTTTGTGTGTGAGGTATCTAGGAGAATGATCACCTTGCCAGTAGGGCGGAGTCTCCTGCCGGATCTCAGCTTTCGTACCTGCATGGAACAGCTGGTTGAAGTCCGCCTCGGAGTCCCACATCAGAAAGATGTAGTCCATGGGCACGGAGCTGAGCAGGTCGAGGAAGAACCACGTCTTCATGTACTGCTTGGCGATCAGCCGTGGGTCTAGGATTATCTCATCGGCAAAATCGTTCAGAATGATCCCTGCGAATAAAGGGTGTAGAAATATGTATATTCACCTCTTATGGCATATATACAGTCAAGGACTACGCAGTGCTTTGCTTTCTTCGGATGCTTGAGTGCAGGACAATAGTTCTCTATCTACCAAGCCTCTCTATCAATTGGGTCGTGAAGTTCCAAGGCGAATGGCATTCTCCGCGGTGGCTAAAGAAAAAAACGGCAACGAAAGGGCAACACCTGCATGCTGAAGCTATAACAAGCAGGGAAAAGATAAGAGTCTCACCTTGGTGGTCATCACTAGCTTCAACTCGAGCTTTCTCCACAAAGATTCCTGGTGAGACGAGCAGCGGAAAAGAGTAAGAGAACAGTCAGGGTATCAGAGGGAAGAGCTGGGACGCCAGACTTTAAGATATAAAGCATGTAGAAACATAAAGCCACCCTTCAATAGGTTGTGCGCGCATGTTCAGAGATACTTCTCCTATCCTATCGCTGACTTAAGTGAAAGTTAATGCAGGAAACTATTTTGCACCGATAACTTCCTCAACTTATCCTATTGTGTACAATATACATTATACTATAATCGAATTCCATGTTGCGGCAAAAGCATGTAATGAAAAATAGGAAATACGTACATATACAACATCTGAAAAGATATCTCCGTTGTGGAAAAGCTTCAAGTGAAAAGGAGCCAAATAAAATCATAAAATTAGGATTTTTCTCGTGCATACAAAACGCTGAAAAGCGTATCTAAAAGTGTTGCAAAACTAAATATGCAGTTAGCGTGTATCAATCCAAATGCAAGAAAAATAATTATTGCTTATTATGATCATAATATTTGTATACCCTCAATAGTGACACAAAGACAGTACTCTAAGACTTTTACTCATTTGTGATCTTATGTGGAAAAAACTCTTTTTCACAATTTCGTTTAAGCATTTCTTTTAATATGCGTGTAAAAGGGCTTGGTACCAAATGATTCCAAGAGATTACTTCTTTGGCCCGTATATCTTTTAAATCATTGATCAGGAATTTTGAATGAATTCTTGAATTATTGTTAATCTTAGATTCATAGCAAAGCTTCCATATTGATCCAAAAAAACATGCAGAGATATTTTGTGGCTGGCAACGATCATTCTAATCTATGTATAAAATGCATACCAAAGCCAATGTGCCAAAAGTGAAATGCGCAATTTCGTTTACAGAAGAATATAACATATAAACTGGAACTAACCAGATCTATTATAACTATGCTATGGTTATTTGTTAGGTTTAAGTAGTACCACTGGACTGAAAAAAAAATTCTTGTCACAAAACTCATGCGGTGCCAGGTTCATGTATAGTAATTTTATATATATTTTTTCTCTTGTTTAGATCTTCCCTTCCCCATACAGCAATGCAGGACTCTAGAATAGTAATCTCATTATAGTGCTTCAGTTGAATTAACATAACACAGTGTCGGAGTTGGAGGGAGAGGTTGTGCAAACCATTATATTTACTCTACCATGCAGTGATATGGGGAGTTTCGTGATCCAAAAATTGCCTTTCAGTTTAACAGATTAGTTGTTTCGAGAATTGTTTGAGCCTGTAGATCTATACAATGCGCAGAACGATACTGGAGTTACTTAACCACCTAAGTGCTTATTTTTAAAGACTGTATCACTCATCGAGTATAATATGTTACACATTGAATAGATAAGACACATTTTTAACTTCATCGTAACATTTTTGTTAATCAACAAATTATTTGTATCAGATTCACATTAGCGAAAAAGCTATTTAAATGTGATGAGATCTATATGCTACAGGAAAAAAGGTTAATAAAGCATAAACAAGAGACGCAGCTGAAAATTAAATTTGATTTAGTTTGGTCCTGCAAGATTTATCATAAAAGAACTGATTATACGAACGAATGGGTTTTCTGGAGACTCAGACAACCCAACCGTTTCGGTGGAATTATCTCCAAGCTTTTGTGACGTGCGCAAATGTATGTTGTTCCCTTTCCCTATTGAACAAGTGTTTAAAAAAATAGAAAACAATTTTAATAGGTTAGTGGGAGTCCTGATGGCCGTGAGTTAAAAATTCTGCCCTGATAACCGTAGGGATTTCCTTTGCTGGATCGAGTCCTTCCCGCGGTGGAAAATTTAGAGCTTCATGTTTTCAGTGCACTCTGCGCGAGGTGGACTTCAATTTAATTAATATTACCGTGTTGCAGATAGACTGTTTAAAACGACAAACACACTGAATATGTTCCTTCCTATAGGATAGCTGACCTCTTTAAAAAAAAACACGTATTTAGTATATAAAAATGATTACAACGAATTAATCCCGACTGCAATGGATCATTTGCCCTTATTAGGATTTTGTGTATGGATGAACATAAAATGAAAATTACATCTCAAAAAAAAAAAAAAAAAGAATTAAAGGTTAGTTTAGAGTCATTTTTTTTATCATCACCATTCTTTGAACTCCTGGCAAAAACCCTGTTTATTTGCTCTGGATGTAATGTGATTGGAGGATAGAAATCTACTTTTTCTCGAAGAACTTTTAAAGCTTTCAAATGCTTTCACAATATTTTCAAAATATAGTTCCCATTGAAAAGGTTTTAAATGAAACTGTAGACTCTTTAGTGTATGATAGTATCTAGAATTGACTGAGGGTTACTGCAACTTCTTCATTTCTTTTTTTGTGCTTTAACTAATGAACTACAGACACATAAAAGAGAAAGAAAAGGAAAGACGAGAGAGATGGAGAGAGATATAGAGGAGATATATAGTAGAGGGAAAAAGAATGGGCGAAAGAGAGATAGGTGGAGCAAGGGGAGACAGAGAGAGAAAAAAAAAGAGAGAAAGAGAGAGAGAGAGAGAGAGAGAGAGAGAGAGAGAGAGAGAGAGAGAGAGAGAGAGAGAGAGAGAGAGAGAGAGAGAAATATAAAGAGAAGAAAGGTTGGAGGGGAGAGGGTGGTTGCGAGATAATGTAATGTACAGTTGTCTCTGTGGAGATCATTGATCAATACTTTTTGAGCCCACCGAAGGAAAACAGGGAACACAGATCCTGTAAATGTTTCTCTATCGCCACTACGGACATCTCTCCAGATTAGGTTTCTACTTTTTGCAGAATGTAAATCAAAGCCTTCTACTCTTTCCTATTTCCACTCTTCAAAGAAACCAACTTCTTAGATGTTTTAAAATCAAATCACAACAACTTGAAATTTGGAAAGAGAAGAAACAAGATGGTAATTTGGTAAATTTAATAAGAGTACATGATAGAAAGCAAGTTCAACAATGGAATGAGTTGGTTAAAATTTTTCCTGCAACAAAAAGGATCATAATTATGGTTTGCCAGAAGGTTTTTTTTAAGTATTTCACGTGCAAATTTATGATTTAGAGCGGATCCTTTTTTGACGTGGTTGGGAATAACTTACAGTGAATAAATAAAAAAGAAGCAAAACTACATATTGTGTAGTCCTAAGAAATATCTCACCTTTAGAAGATTAACATATCAATAGTTTATGAAAAAAACTTCTCCTTATCAATAAATTCTCTTTCTTATAACATATAAACGAGTGGAAATGAATAATATAACAAATGAAGGTTTGTAAAATGAGAGAAAGAGATGGATGAAAAAAAGGGAAGTTTAAAAAATACAAAAACAGAAAAAAATATTTGACGGATATTTATCAGGATGTTAAGCACATTTATAGAGAAATGAAATACAGGAACTAAATGAGGAAAAAAGACAAATCAGCCGATAGGCAGATAGAATAGATATGCAAGCAACAAAAAATAATAAAAGCAAGCCAGAGAGAGCCAGAAAGAGAAAGAGAGGGAGAGGAGGGGTAGAGAGAGAGAGAGAGAGAGAGAGAGAGAGAGAGAGAGAGAAAGAGAAAGAGAGAGAGAAAGACAGAGAGATACAGAGATTTCATAAAAACTGATAAAACCGTAATAATAGAGAGCAGAACTAAGAAACGGAAAAGTAAAACATTCAGAAGTATGGGTAGATAAATATATAGACCGATGGATAGATAGATAAAAATAAAGATAGATAGATAGATAGATAGATAGACAGTCACAGAGATAGACAGAAAGATGGACGAGTCTGGGCAATAGTTTCACGCGGGAAATAATCATGATGAATTCTTATGATATTTTTCTATAGCCTGACTGTTGTAACCGATAAATTAAAAAAAAAAAGCCAAAGAGTTGAGCTAATACCGTTTGAGATGAATAAAATAACAATAGGAATAATGCTTATATTTGCCTAGATCTAGTAGGCAGTAGCAGTTGCAGCAGTAAACTAAGTTGCAGGCACCAGCAGGCAAGTGTTTATTACAACAATAGCAGCCTAGGAAGCAGTAGCAGCAGAAGTAGCTAACTAGCTAACATCGCCTATAGCAGTTCAAATGAAACCTGAAAAGCAAACCTATAATAAAGCAGCTCTTAAAAAATCTTCTTCAATAGAAATCATCAAAATCCTCTTCCTAAAAAGAATGAAAAATCCTTGCTCAGGGAATTATGGAATGTATTATGATTCATTATAGATTTATAAATGGATGCATGAGATGGGATTGTGGTAAAGAAATGCTCTTTATTCGGTACAAATAATTATAAACCATAAAAAAATCTAAGTAAAGATAAATAAATTCTTTTAATTTTTTTTTTGTTTTATGATGAACAACCCAAGTTTTGTAAACTATTTTAGTTTCATTTTTTTTTAACCGTGATAGCCCCTCTACCCCCTCCCTTTTTTAATTGAATCTCGGATAAAATAAGATTTACAGATATACATTTTTAAGGATTCGAATCATTCCATGATTAGAACTGAGGTAAGGATGTCATTTTTTAGCCCTGTCTTGCCTTACTGTGTCTAAAGTGGTTGATAATATTCTTATAGAGACAGGGTCAATATATAAACAAATCGATTAAGCTTTCAATTATGTCAACCTTAATTAGCATGGTTCCAAGAACTATACAAACCTCCTGAACTCAATTAGTATACAGACACCTTTAAATGACATCTGTTTCTACTCTACATCAAAGTTGTCATAGTTAGTATGTCAAAATAATCATTGAAAATATCAAGTCCGACTCAAGTCCGACAAAATGCTGCAAGAAGTGAAAACATGGGAAAAATGACTAGTGTGTGATTTTTTTTTTCAAGGGAAACAACATTATAAAAATCTGCAGTCTACCTAAAAATATGTAATTTATGGAAGAATTTCTGAGTAAATTACGAATCATCTAAAAAAGTATTGAACTCCAAAAATATTGACATAAGCATTGGTGACCTGTGTGAAAAATGCAAAATTTTTCATCTGATAATGTATATGCTAATTTTACTAATTACAATATCTACTTTTTTCCCTTTTAATTATATATTCTTTCCTCATTCCGTTTTATATGATTCTTATTCAAAACAATTACTCCATAACCCTGTGTTATGACAAAACTTATACAAAAACAGCACCCCGACTTTGTGTTTGTCAAGAGCCGCCATAGCAAGAAGCCAGAGGTGCCAGCTGACTCACCTGTCCTGAAGTTGATCACGATGTCCAGAAAGAAGACCGTGTCAGAGATACAGTTAAACACAATCCAGTGCGTGCTGAGATCATCGTTGAAGAAAGATATGGCCACAGGGAGGATAATCAGATTAGCAATCAACAGCACCAGCATGAAGAGATCCCAGTAGAACCTGCGCGACAGGAGAAATGGCGTATAGTAATGCAGTCGTGGAATCTAAATACTCTTATTGACAAGGGTCAGGGACAACGGTATATTTCAATCCAGTTAAATGCAAAGCAGAACAATTTCACGCAAACTGGATATTAATGAAGAACTTACGTTTAAACCATCTCCGAATCCTAGGTTTAGAGCATTTAGGCGGATCATATTGCCTTAAAACAGGTGATCGAAGCAGTTTGTTTTGTGTGTCAGTCGAAAGAAAATAAAATCGCGAAGGAAGGGTAACTTTAAACAAATTGTAATGAAATGCGTTATTAAATCAACATAAATTGATTTGTCAACATCTCATCCGAAGCTTAATGTATATGAATGTTTTAATACGAATAATATAATAATAATAATAAGACATGCAACCATTCACTCTCCCAGAAATAAAGCAAAAGACAGAAATTCTCGAAGACAATAACACAAGGGTCGCGCCACTGAGAAATTAAGAACATTTTATTTGAAAATAAAATGATAACATTGCAATGGCCCCACTACAAAGAGATTTTAAATTCATTTATTTTTGAACACTTTCATGAAGCTTTATCAATGTATATCTAAACTAAGAGTCTCGCAAGTCCAAGTTTTATCCAAAATGCTCCAAACCACATATCTGTAGGTAAATGTCAATGTTGGGTTAAATTAAATCATGCAGCAGCCTTATAAAGCGCTAGAAATCAGAACCAACAACTAACACTGAACAACATGTCCTAAATGATTGCTGTTGCATTATGTAATCTTCAGGTGCAGAGTCATTGTGACGTAAAATAAAGCTTCTTCATAGCCTCATCAAGAGCTAAACCGCACGAAATCTAAGAACATCTTTCAGCATGTGCGACCCCCCCCCCCCTTTTTTTTTCTACCTCGCTAAATCTCTAAGGATCTGCCGTGAAAACAATTGTTATGATTTTTTTATTTTTTTATTTTTAAATTTACATGGCTTTGCAGTTTTTATCATTTTAATAAAAATATAAACCTACTGTATATGAATGTTTTGTGTCAACTTTTGGGGGATTTGAGTGAATGTACTTTGAATATATAGTGCTTCTCCGAATGATATATAAAACTTTCATACCTTTAACTGTTAAGGTTTCATAGAATGATATCAGCTCATTTGCTAAGTTTAACTTTATTTAACATTGAAACCTGAAACTATTCAATTAATTGAATATTGAATATTTCTGTTAATATTTGATTGATTTTGATGAACTGATGCATTTAGTCCACAGAAAGCTGTTCTCAAACCTTCCTGCATGTGTTCTATTTAGATCAGCAGTCCTGTTTATGAGGCCATATCACAAAACAGTTTAGTCTAACATACCTCAGATATAGATAGCGCTCTTTTCAATATTGATACGAAAAATGGAAGCAAATATTTTTTTTTACATTCCAAATTAAAAAGGAAACAAAATAACCAACTTTTCAGTATTTTTGAGAGATAGATACCTAAAAATCTCTATTTTGTGCACATCGCTAGCTGTGTGTGAAAACATGAGTGAAAACTGCTAGATCTACCCTTTTCCACACAAAATGTTCAAAGCAACAACCTCTTCAGAGCCAAATTTAACGATGCTGACACCCATCACCTCTTTCTGTAAGAATTTGACAGTTGTTGCATCAAGATTTCATTTGTCAATATTAGGTCCGCCCTTAGCTGTATGTTTCAGACAGACAAATAATTTACGCAATTTTTTTTCGAAAAATGTAAGCTAAGAAACTGTGGAGAATAACTGAGGTTTTATTTCAGAGAAACATTATATGTTAGGGAAAGAGAAAAAATTATGTGGGGGAAAGTTATATTTTCTGTGTGTGTGTGGTTTTTTTGTTTGTTTTCTTTTCTTTTCTTTTCCCACAAAAAATTAATGTAGACACTATGGACGAAAATATCCTGGATTCCTGAAAGCTTGCCATAGTTTAGATATTTTCTTTGATTCAAGAATACTATTGATAGGATTCCATCGCCTTTTCAAAAGCAGAGGAAAAGCAACATATGTAGCATATGAGAATGGCACGAGTGTTTGTATTGATTTGCACAATATAGCTGAGGAAGTAAATACCAGACAGAGCCACCAAGAAAAATAAGTTTCCATAAGCCTCTGCCGCAAAATAAAACAGATAGGAAACAAAAACCCGTTCAAGAAAGACAAAGAAAGAGATAGCGCGAGAGGCATTATCAGGGGAGACAAGCAAAGGACAATGACAGAGATAAATGGACATGTAGATAGGTAGATATAAAGATGCAAAGAGAAAACACAAGAACTTAGAGATAAAAAGTCGGAGAGACATAATGGAGGGAAAAAGATAGAGCAGAGGAGATAGAATTATGGAGAAAAATATGGAGAGAGGCAGAGATAGAGACACAGATGGCTTGTGACACAGGCTGAATCAGTGATAGAATGAGGACTGCAGACAGAGGCATGATTGAGAGCGACAGAGAATGGCAGGGACAGAGATATATAGATAATAGATAAACAGATAGATAGGTAGATAGAAGGAAACACACAGAAAGAGAGACAGGGAGAGAGAGAGAGAGAGAGAGAGAGAGAGAGAGAGAGAGAGAGAGAGAGAGAGAGAGAGAGAGAGAGAGAGAGGGGGGAGGTAGGAAGAGAGACAAAGAGAGAGAGACAAAGAGAGATAGAGAGGGAGAGAGAGAGAGAGAGAGAGAGAGAGAGAGAGAGAGAGAGAGAGAGAGAGAGAGAGAGAGAGAGAGAGAGAGAATAGAAACTTAAGAGTCAGAGCTACATAGGCTAACATACAATTGAATATAAAAAGATGGATAAGAAAAATAGAAATAGAGCGCAAAAGAGAAGAGTGTGAGTGCGTGTGAGAGAAAAAAAGAGCGAAGGACAGAGACAACGAAATAGAAAAAGAGAGCAACAAAAAGAGAAAAGACATCCCCCACCCCTTTCATGCTAGCTTCTATGTCTTGGGAAGCTGAAGCGTGATTACAGCTCAGATTGAATTTCCCCAGTAATTTAATGTTCCAGGCCTCGGAAGTTAACCGCTCTTTCATAAGATGAAAAGGGAGGAAAGGGAGAGAGAGCACCCAGAACTCTCACCTCTGGCCAGCGCGATGGTAGGATTTTTATCCATCCTATCACGAGTGGCCAAAGCTTGGCTCTAAGACTGCTCTTAATAAGGATACGTTTTCTTGTTGATTTCAGTGTTTGAAATTAATAAAATTTTGATACACGGGCATTGCAGTAAGGCTTTGTACAAAATTGTAGAAAACAACAGTAAAAACAAAAATTATAGCAACAACAAAAACAAGAATGGGAGAAAATCAAATTCGAAACATTTAAATGTAATCGTCTCGTATGAGACCAACAACAGATAAAAACCCTGAGTAAATAATGACAACGAAACGACGTATAATATCATTAAATATTAATTCCAAGGAGCAACGGCTGTAAACGATTGCAATCTCCTCTTTGAACAACCTCAATTGAATAAACAAAGCAAAGAGGAAAACAAGAAAAGGAGAGGTATGCATAGAAAAAAAAGACACGCTGCTGTTACCAGAGGAGAAGATAAAAATCTTCGAAATTCTTTAAAAGATCAATAAAATTACTATTCATCATGACTATTATTATCTTAATATAATTAATAATTCATTATCTTGAAATTGTTAAGTAACAAGAGAAATCGATATGAGAGAAACCATCAATAACTAAAAATCCATAAAATTGAAAAGGAGAATTCAATAAGGAAGAATTTTCATAATATATGGAGACGGAAATACTGTTTCCCCTCCAAAAAAAAAATGAACATTATAAATTATCCTGATCGGTATCCGTTTATATTTAAAATCCACCGGCGGTATAAAGAAAGAGCACCATTCTCGTTGGG
Organism: Elysia crispata; assembly: GCA_033675545.1. Lineage (NCBI taxonomy): Eukaryota > Metazoa > Mollusca > Gastropoda > Plakobranchidae > Elysia > Elysia crispata. Next base: position 3,538,981 of record JAWDGP010004263.1, on the reverse strand, counting down.
CGTCTTTGCAGCGAGACATTCTTGTATCGAAGTACCAGTTTTCCTGGCGAGGCTGGTGAGCGAACAGAACTAATACAGCTCTTTACTGTCTACACCAAGTACCAGTTTTGATTAGCTAAGTATGTGACAGCGAGACAAGGAGAAAGGATGAGATAAAAGAAGCACAGAGTCCAGTTCTGATCGATCCACACCAGGCTGTACAATATTGTCTATGATCGTTACTATCGGAGCGCTGAGCCTTTACCGTGTGCGGCCGCCTGGACCTTGTATGACCAGGGGCTAAGCCAGGGTATTAACACTGTATCGACGTCATAGTGATTGGAGGATCCAAATCACACAGTATTACTGAAGTCACTAGGATAGGAGGCGGTGCATTTTTATAGACTTAGGACTTATCTCATAAATGGGAACCTGGAACAATTTGGTGCCACAAATAAATCTTTATTTCATTTGTGTACGTTCTCAATTTTTACATCTCAGTCACATTACACCAGTTAAATTCGTTGAAATAACAGGATTTCATACAAAAAAGGTGGTAATGCACCCTTCCCCTAATGAAATAACTTAGTTTAGGAAATGTAGGAGCCTAGACCTTCAGAAATATAGTTAAACAAAAAATGAAAAGAAGTTGTACTTAATTATGCAAATAAAAAGTCAAATATGGCCGCCATGGTCATAGACCAGATAAGTTGAACTAAGATAAAGTTTTTTCATGACATGATTTGAATGAAACATAATGATGCACTTCTAGAATTCCTCTTTTTTGTTGTAAAAATTACTCTCAATCGGAAGATCCATGTAACCCTAAATCAAACCTGTTCTTGGGATGGTAATATTCTAATAATTTTCTCTTGCATCCTTTAACATTCGCATCAAAATTTTCAAACATCACTCGATTTACGTTTTTCATTCAAGATTTAGGGATGAACATATATTTAAGTTGAGTGCTTCTTTATGGTGGCGGTCAAATTTACCTTTAAACCCGATATTGGAATCATCAAAATTTACAATTTCGATTAATTTAATAAAAGACTGCGAATCATAACAATTTCGGTGGGTTTGTTCTGAGTAAGAATAATCTTTAAACAAACTTTTACTGAAATCTTGATCAACAGAAAACCAAAACAAAAATAAAAATCATAATAATAATAATAATAATAATAATAATAATAATAATAATAATAATAATAATAATAATAATAATAATAATAATAATAATAATAATAATAATAATAATAAGAATAATAATAATAAGAAGAAGAAGAAGAAGAAGAAGAAGAAGAAGAAGAAGAAGAAGAAGAAGAAGAAGAAGAAGAAGAAGAAGAAGAAGAAGAAGAAGAAGAAGAAGAAGAAGAAGAAGAAGAAGAAGAAGAAGAAGAAGAAGAAGAAGAAGAAGAAGAAGAAGAAGAAGAAGAAGAAGAAGAAGAAGAAGAAGAAGAAGAAGAAGAAGAAGAAGAAGAAGAAGAAGAAGAAGAAGAAGAAGAAGAAGAAGAAGAAGAAGAAGAAGAAGAAATTTAAAAAAAACCCAATGAAAACAACGGGTAGCTAAATTAATCGATATATTAAAATCTTAATTCGTGTATGCTACTATAACATTATGTAATTTGTTTTACATATTTTTTCCCTTTAGATTAGATCTCTGTGATGCAGCAGGCTGCAGTCATTCTTTTTATTTTTCCATTTGCGGTTGACTTTTATCGTAAATTTGGACAATTCATCATTTCCCAGAGCTTCTTTTTTACTTTTGTATTTCCTAAGAAGCATAGAATATTTTAAAGGAATGCGCATTTTCTTCTTCTTCTTCTCTTTTTTGTTGTTGTTGTAAATACCACCACACAAAAGAGACGACAGGAAATTGGACGATGATGGAAAGCTAAACTAGGGATAAAAGAAGATGAATCAAAGCAAGTAATCTGAAGCTGCAGACAAGAGAGGACGCACGTCCATTCAGCTTTCATCGCTCTCTGGGAGATGATGGCCGCAGACTGCAGGTCCTTAACTAGATTTCCCCACAGATCTTCCTCTGCCCTTGGTTCTCTCCGTGCGGGTACCGCTTTATCAACAGGCTGCTCTCTAGTGAGCGGTAATTCTCTCTATGCAGTTTCTCTCCGCTCTTTCTCTTCTTTCGATCTCCATTTTTTTTTTCAGTCTTTCTCACCTTCCAAAGTCTTCCCTTATTTTCTCCTTCCTTTTTCTCTCTCTCTTTTCTCCCTGTCTGTATCTCTTCTCATTTCTCGATCTTCTGATATCGCCTAATGTTTTGAGGGCAAAATCTCATCTATTTCTTGAGGACACTCCCTCTATCTCCTCTTTTTTATGTACGTCAGTGTGTTTTGTCAAGTCTTACTGATTGTCAGCATTCTATTGTTTCATCAGTGACCTTCTCCAAGACAAATATATATTTCTTCTCTCCACCTTCTCTCACTCTCTCTCTCTCCCTCTCTCTCTCTCGCCCTCTTTTTTGTCGTTATTGTTTTACACTCTCAATATCTATTCCTTCTTAAATATTGTTTAAGTTTTCCACCCAGCAACAATATAAAAAAAAACAAGTAACAAAACGGCTTGCTTGATTTAGAGTAATGGGCATAGCATAGTTTTATATTTCTCTACAAAGAAGACAGTAATACAGAGAGAGACAGCACAATGTTACGAGAAATATTTTATGAAAAAAAAAAACAAGACGAAACATTAAAACAGTAATGTTTGATTTAGTCTATTGTGCCGACTTTGCTTGAAATGCAAACGATTGTTGATATATATGAGTGTGAGGTTCACTATAAAAAAATTCATGAACATTATCTTATATACTCGTAAATACAAAGAATATTAAATGATTAAACCAATAGCTAGATGGATAAATAGATAGATACCCCCCATCCCCGAAAATAGATAATATAAAAAGACAGATAGATAGGGAGATAGATCGTCAGATAGATAGATAGATAGATAGATACCAGAGCAATAAGTAATTGTAAATGAAAGAATACAATGCAAAAAATAAAGAAAGAAAAAGGAAGAAAACATATCCTTAAAAGCATTTGCTGACTAATAAGCCTCTCTTTTTGCCTTGTTGCTTTGCAATATCGATTTACTATTATTCCTCATTAAAGCTTGACATCGATATAACTAATTGTGCCTTCTGAGAAAGAATGCAGCGAAGAACTGGAAAGATGCAAATGTGCAAAGTTTTAGTTTAGCATCCATCAAAATACATTTTTTTCCCGAATGTTCTTTTTCAAAAGACGTTTATTGTTACAATCTCAAGAGTTTGATTAAATACAACAACCCAATCTGCATCACAACATAACTCTAAGTTAACGACAATGGCAAAGGATTCTAAGGTTTCCTATCACTACTATCTCTCTAAACTCATTAATGTTTCCTTAACACTCCATCTTGAACAGCTATTGCAAGTTGGAGAGAGAGAGAGAGAGAGAGAGAGAGAGAGATAGAGAGAGAGACAGAGAAGAGACAGACAGACAGAGAGATAGAGGGAGAGAGAGAGAGAGAGAGAGAGAGAGAGAGAGAGAGAGAGAGAGAGAGAGAGAGAGAGAGAGAGAGAGAGAGAGAAGGACGCAGTCAGACAAATAAAGCCCAGACGAAAGCCAATATTTGTAGTCGCCCCGGGGCGCCTAATGTGCGTTTACCAACATCGCGTGGAATATAACCAGGACAACAGTTTGAATGGGATTGTTTTTCGTTGTTGATTTTATCTCTTTTGGCTGCATTCTTGATGTGTACGTTCACCCACGCACAAGATCAAATCAGCTCTGACAGAAACTCAATGGCGCCTTCGAAATCTAAATCGTAAAGAAGATAACACACACAAAAAAAAAAAAAAATATATATGCTACGCTTTCAGGTCCGCGCAATTTTGTCTAATTTTTTTTTTATCTTTGAGCCAAAATGATATTCGGATACTTGACGATAGTCAAGGAAAAGATGAATTGTTCTTCTAGAGAGTCTCACATAGCGGGCTCGTGCCCAGGAGCCCCACCCAGAAAGTCTCTTTGTAAGCTCCTAGAGAGCCTCACTTAGGGCCTGCGTCTAGAGAATCTTATACAAAGATCTTTCTTCGGCGAGCCCAACTAATGGAGTGCAATCAAAGATGAAACTTAGCTTAAAACAGAAACTTAATTATAATGAAAAGGGATACTTTGTGTCTAGATGAAGCAATCACATGAAAAATATGAGACAGAAACCAACGTAAAACAGGGGTCTAGATAATGCAAGGATATCTCAGGCAAAAGAAAAGTAAAAATAATCTAATTTTTTTTTAAATAGGCAGGTAAAATTTGCAAAGTAAGCCAAGTAAAATCCAAAATTGAATAGATTTTCATTCAAAACATTGTATTTTAAACTTTTCTTAAAAGCTGAATTCCCTTTGCCAGTGCGAGAGAAATCTCTAGGGATGCTTTCAAGATGGAAAGTATGATGCTTCGAAGTAATCTTCGGTGATGCTCATGAACTCCATCCAGATTAGAAACATAAAAAAAATGTCTGGAATATTTTGATTATATTACTTTCTATACAAAAGAGGAAAAATGGGAAAAATACTTAGATTTTATTATTCGCATCCGTTATAACTGTATGTACAATGAAAGTTAGATTACCTTAATGCTTCTAAGATTCAATTTAATGGATACACACACTACTTCTTGTGTATTTTTGTTTCTTTTGTTGATTTATTTACGAATGTCAATATTACAAAAAAAAAGTAGATAAAATAGCAAATGGGTCTGAAAGCAAAAGTCTGAGCTCATAATGTAAGGGTATGGCATAGCCGCGAGGGTGAATGCTACGAAGATCAAATGAATGGTTTTATTACAAGGGATTGGGTTTACACCGTCGATCAACTTCATCATACATTATGATGAAGATAAAAAAAAAAGGTTTAGATGATGGAAGAGAGGCTCAAGTGGGGTAGGGGTAGGTGAAGAGCTTAGATCACATGAACGTTAGGCGTTCAGTCCGCATAGCCTGTAAATGTTATATTTTACAATACCGGTGTCATCGGTACAATATTTAGTTTAAATCTTGCCTGAAGAATGATCTAAGAAACTATAACGATCAAAACGGCGCAACGTGAAGCTACTTTTCATGAAGAGCCAATTAGTTATCGTATAGCATATTCCACCTGTTAATGAGTTCTAGTCCCTAAAATCACAATCTTTGTGACCAGAAAACCAAATTACATACCTTTGTTCTCACCCTTATTTTTACGATCATGTTTAAATCGTTTAATCCTGATAAATCATTTAATACTTTTTTTTGCTCTCCGGTAGAGCTGTTTCAGTAATCAATAACTGATATGCGAATCACTAAGTTACAGTGTACAAAGCTAATCTCTTTGTCATTCAGTTTTAAGTCTTTCAGATTAAAACCAAAAATCCAAAAAAAAAAAAAAAAAAAAAAATCAACAACAACAACAACAACAAAACAAAAGCAAAGACAAAAATAAAAACATGCAAGCAAAAAATAATGAATAGTTACCCAAATAGCTTTGATTGTCTGAATAGTATCGCATTGTAACCTTCAGATTTTAAATAAAATAAAAAAAAAAAAAAAAAAAAAAAAACATCCTTCTGGTTTAAAACCGTATCATCTTCAATCAAACTTTGAAAGCACCACTGTTTGAGTAAACGAATTAAAAACAAAACCCCTGAGTGAAGTCATTATTTGCGTGTGACTATTGCTTCACCCATTTCTCCCTCTCGAGCTCTTTCATTCCCCCTACCCTTCCTCTCCCCCCTTGTCTATTTGTCTCTCCTACCTCGTGCTTTATTTTACCCTGGATGGTCTATCGATCTATCAATATGTCACTCCATCTTTTTTTTTTTCTGTATAACAATACAATAATTATTAATTCGAAAGTGGAGAATGTTTCTTTGCAGACTTCTTAAATTTACTAAAATCGATATTTGAAATCATTATTAAGTAAGCGACCTTTAGTATCTATCGATCGAATTTCTTATAATGTACCAAGTTCCAGTTTGACTCAAAAATGTTTGATAAAAATGTTGTATAACGTGGGCTGCAGATACGCATTGTGATAATGGATATTGAGAAGCTACCGAAAAGTTAATAATTCAGAAAAATCTTATATTTCACGCACGCAGCAACATCTTGGCATTTGATTTTGATAAACTTTAACTTCAAAGTTCTCAAGTTTCACCTATTACCCGAGTGCCATTTCAAAAACCGTTAATCTTATTTATTCTTTTTTACATCTTTAACTGAACTTTGAGACAGAAGTATTTGGAACAAGTAATTCCCATTGCGAACTTTTTTGTAGATATGAAAAAAATCAATAACATGATTGAAATTATATCTTTTTTTTTTCAGTAATCTAGGTTAAATGATTTTGCTTCCCACTGATTACTGAATTTACAGAGTACGCCATTTAAAAGGTTAAAAAGAAAGCAAAGGTCGTGTAAATTTTCTGGTTAAATAAAACTTTGAGGACAACTCTTTGTAAGGTACTTTTACTTCTATTTAATACACGGGAGAAAAAAAACGTTGTATACCAAATACATTCTGCAAGAAAATTCAAGAAAATTTATGAATTAGACAAACTATCATTTTTAATAACTCATTTTACTCCTTTTTAATGTTTATGATATACCTGTCATATGTGACCTTTTAATTATGAGAACAAAACCAAACCCAAACCATCTCGAGTCGTCCCCCTTGCAACCTCAGAGTGCACTCATTAGCTGTGACAGCCTGATGTTTACTCACACGGATTCCACGCTAAACCGCGTCATACCCCAAAGGGAGATTATCCATACCAGAAACCTCCCCAAACGAGACCGTTGTGCTGACTCAGCTCCACTGGGGGGAGTGATAAACCGTGGGCCTGGAGGGGAGGGGGGAGTGATAAACCGTGGGCCTGGAGAGGAGGGGGGGGGGTGATAAACCGTGGGCCTGGAGGGGAGGGGGGAGTGATAAACCGTGGGGCCTGGAGAGGAGGGGGGGGGGTGATAAACCGTGGGGCCTGGTGGGTGGAGGGGGGAGTGATAAACCGTGGGCCTGGAGCGGGGGGGGGAGTGATAAACCCTGGGCCTGGAGGGAAGGGGAAGGGGGGATGATAAACCGTGGGCCTGGAGAGGAGGGGGAGTGATAAACCGTGGGCCTGGAGAGGAGGGGGAGTGATAAACCGTGGGCCTGGAGAGGAGGGGGAGTGATAAACCGTGGGCCTGGAGGGGAAGGGGGAGTGATAAACCGTGGGCCTGGAGAGGAGGGGGAGTGATAAACCGTGGGCCTGGAGAGGAGGGGGGAGTGATAAACCGTGGGCCTGGAGAGGAGGGGGGAGTGATAAACCGTGGGCCTGGAGAGGAGGAGGGAGAGATAAACCGTGGGCCTGGAGGGGAAGGGGGAGTGATAAACCGTGGGCCTGGAGGGGGAGGGGGAGTGATATACCACGGATACGACTATAATTATTAGCACCACTGCCCACACATACTCCAATTTCAATACCAAAACAGTACAACAATCCTATCGTTTGGTAGCTGTTTGCTTTGATCCTCTTTCGAGAAAATAGCGCAGTTTCGTAACATTTACAAAACTTGCAATAGCGATTTCTATCATGAGCCCCTAATTTCGTATTAGTCTGTTTTTCACTGTTACAATATGTTACTTGATTTATTCATGTGGTAGCGTAAATTTTATCGCAATCCTGTTCTAATATGTGTGGGTTTTTTTTCTTTCCTCGGAGATAAGTCCAATCTTTTTGTGTTATATTTGGCCCCTCTCCCTCTCATACCCTTTCCTCTGGGTCTGTCCGATTGCCTGTCTCTCTCTCTCTCTCTCTCTCTCTCTCTCTCTCTCACACACACACACACACTCTCTCTCTCTCTCTCTCTCTCTCTCTCTCTCTCTCTCTCTCTCTCTCTCTCTTTCTCTCTTCTCACTAGCTTGTTCATGTCTATTTATTACAATTTATCCGTGGCACCCATCCTTGGCATTAATATTCAAGGACCTTTTATTTTTCTTAGAACCGAATGTATTCAGCAGATTCGAGAGGGAGACTGATGCCCCTCCTTACCCTCTCCAGCCCCGCTTGTCGACGCGCTGCCCGCTCTCTCGCCATGAGCAAACACAACAAATTCTTGCGTCAATTTTTCGATTTCCTGGAGATTCCCCTTCCTTTTTCTTTTTGGTGGTGCGAAACATCGGACGATGTAGGGATATATGTCCTTTGAGGCCCACTCATCAGACGTGTGCATTGATCAATAACCTGCGGAACTCAAGTTTTCCTACCACGCAAACAAGGGGAAACTACAGTAAGAGCTGTCCTAGAAGTCAGTCGTTCAGCTCGTGTGATTTGCGTTGCCTGTGTTGAGAAATGCAATCGCATGCAACGACGTTTCTTTTTTCCCAAGCTTCATGCACACGTAGATTATTCAAACCATAAAATGTTAAAGACAGACAGTGAGAGAGAGAGAGAGAGAGAGAGAGAGAGAGAGAGAGAGAGAGAGAGAGAGAGAGAGAGAGAGAGATGCATGGACAGACAGATGTCCAGACAAGACAGGGATACAGCCATACAGCTGGACCATTACATAAAAGCGCAAAGAAAGTGAAACCGGCAATAACGACATGAAGAAAGAGTAAGACAGCACAATGAAAGCTCGTGCCAAGTACAAAGTGCACAGTGATATGATCTGTTTAAAGCAAAAAGAACAATCATTCTGATTCAATCTCCTTCAAAATCATGACAGTTGGGTAAAAATCAATTTGCTAATTGTGCATTAAATTGATTTTCCTTCCAGTTAGAAAACGCATTTTGATATGAAAAACGCCAGAAAGTTTATTTAAAGTATTACAGATTGTCTAAATCAATGAAAGAAATTGAGAAAAAATGTCGTAGCAGTCACGCATATTCTAGATTTAATTTTTTTAAAACTTCTCTTTGGCACCTTCCTTGCTCTCTTTATCTGACCCCCCCTACTGGCACGTAAATGCCACTTTCAAGGTTACAAATTGATACGTCGCAGTCTCCCCTTTTCATAAATTTTCTTTTTTAGAACACAAATCCTCTCTCTCTCTCTCTCTCTCTCTCTCTCTCTCTCTATGTCTCTCTAACTCTCTCTGTCTCTCTCTCTGTGTCTCTCTCTCTTTTATTCTCTCTCTCGCTCTCTTAATTATTTTTTTTTTCGTTCCTAACTCTACATAAAAATCGCGCTCTATGCCTCTCTTCTGTTTATCAGCAATTGCTTTAACTCCCTATTTTTCCCCTTTGGCGTATCTTCTTAGCGCTGCCATACACTCTCTTCTCTTCGTTTTCGTCCATTTCACTTTATTTAAGCGCATATATATATATATATATATATATATATATATATATATATGTGTGTGTGTGTGGGGGGGGGTATGCACACATGTTTATGTTTCTTTTGTATGGCTATATTTTTTTTGCTTGTTCGCACATGTCTGTCCATTCACTTGCCTCCGTCTCTCTATTTGTCTCTTTTTCTATGTGCGAATACATGTTTACATCGTCAGCACATACACAGCTGTAGACAAGTGCCACTGTCTTTTTCGTCTCTTTCTCTCTTTGTTTCTATCTTGCCGAGTCTCTTTCGTTCCTCCATGTGTCTCTCCCTGCCCCCCTCTCTAATTTTTCCTCAATCTTATTATCTCTATTTTAAGTATTGTTCTATTTCTTTTACAAAAAAAAAAAATGAATTTCGGTCTTTAGTTTAATAAAAAAGAATATTCATTTAGTTCACCCACATCATATTTCATAAACCAATGTTCAATAACAACAACAACAACAACAACAACAACAAAATTCCGATAGACAACAAAACATACACACACACACATACACAATGTTAAATCATTGACAAAAATAAATCAAAGCAATAATGACTGTTTTGTTGAGAGAAAGCTATCTACGACATAATGATACCTAGGGGACAGAACTCAACACCAGCGCAAGATCCATAAAGAATAATCTCCTTTCACTTGTATTTCCCACTGGAATAATTTTCAAATGTCAAAAGATACTGATTATGCAATTTCTGAGTGAAAAGCGTTGCTGGTATATAAATCTATTGGTACGGTCATCAAACACATCAACTACTGAAAATTATCTGTACATTTTAGGACATAGCGCTTTATAATGCACGATTAGAACGTTTCAATTCTTGCAAATTATAATTTAATTTGAATATATCTTTTGATGTTTAGGAAATCATAGAGCTGAATCATTTCTGTCATTTCCGGTGCAACGCTCCTGAAGTTGAAAAATGAAAGGACAGGCACACATAATGTATAACGTTGCGTTTATTTTCAATTACATGCAGATCTTTCCAAAGTAACGAGAAATGTTTTCAATATATGGGTCCCTAGAACGCATTCCTTTCACCTTATGGTTGACTCAAACTTGAAAACGATCTGTGCCTCGGGAAAGGCTGTCAATAGATGAGGAGACTAAAAAAGTTCATCCTGCCAATTCTTTGCATTTAAGTTTAAGTAATTCAATATTTTTCCTTTGACTTGACTCTTTTCCTAAGCTTCCAACGCTATGTTTTGATAGAAAGAGAAAGCAAATTAATCAATCGAGATGTTCAAACCAAGTACACTTTTAATGAAATATTTGGATTAGTTTAAATTTGCCAAGGTACTGATCTTTACAGACACTGACACATTCAACCAAACTATATGTTCTTAAAGAAAACATTCATATTTTTTAATCAGGGCCTTGTTGCTACTGGTTCTGTAAAAACACTAATATCAGTATAATATTCATTTATAGTAACCCTTTATTTCATATAAGTTGGTTATCTTGTTTGTCGCCTGTCTAAAATGATTTTATATAGTGCCAAATTTGATATTTCAATCACGAATCAAATAGAAGTATTATGAATGAAAATCTGACTGGACAAAAAGGCACTCGATTTCAATTTATAGGTTTCAAAAGGCACGAACATAATTTAAAAAAAAATCATTACAAAAGCAGAACTACAATACAGATAGGAATAGAAATAAAAATTCAAACATTTATTTCCAAACTAGCTGACCCTGTGAAATGGAAATCTGAAGTCGAATGATGGACGCCATATTCAAGGAAATGGAAATCTGTTTTAATTTAAGTCCACTTTTGATCAATTATTTCAATAACAAGCTGATTTTTGCCTTTTCTTATACAGTGTAGCGTTTCTTCGCATGAGAACAAGTAGTATCATTATACATGTACAAAATAATAATAAACTACTGAAATTATATCATAATTACATTAATTCTGAATGGAAGTATTATAATATAGGATGTATATGAACTATAGTATTAACAGGACGATTTTTTATATGGCTCTATCTATACAATAAACCAAATTCGCAATCCTTTCAGATTTTTCCCCCATTTGCAAGATTTTTTAAATCTCTTCCAGGCATTAACTTGCGCCCTTCAGCCATTGCTAAGACATGCCTTCTAACTCTTAAATTCACAAACGCTAACCCTGCCAATTGATTTAAACAAGTAAATTCTACTTTCAGTTTCCAATGTATTTTACTGTAGTTTTCTCTGCCTCATTAATTTGACGAAGTACCTTCTACATCCGATTTTTAACATTGGGCAAACCAAAGAGTAGGTGGAAAGCTTATTGGGCAATTTGAATCGCAATTTACTCTTTCTCTGTGTGAGTTTCCTGCACTTTGTACCTCGTTTGTCTCTATGAGCAAATAGCCAGGGCAAAAGAGATGCTTGATATGTAAGTTTTAAGTTCGATTCATTGTTCAAATAGTATAAATATAAATTTTCTTCAACTTTTGACTTTCAAACTTTTAATGATTTTTAAAAAAAGTATAATTAAATGATCCCATCAAGGCACAGCGTACATTCTCTTATTGCAAAGGTTTAGTCGGAGTGCTTGTGGCTGTTGGGTTCAAATCCTCTGTTCTGATATAGACATGAACCTCCTTTTCGCGCGTTCGAGACCCATATCATCGGTGGATGAGTTATGGCCATCAATTTTGTAGTACCGTTCTGCCTAATGAAGCTTTCATTTGACATGGTAAAGCAAGGTCTGAGATCACCGTGTTGTGAGCGGTAAATATATGTAGCGGCAGGGAAAGGCAATAAGATAAAGGAGGAAGCCTCAAAACCGAAATGTTTGAAGGGCGTGAACAAAAATTACAAAATTGAGTGGATAAGAATATAAAAGAGATGTAGATGATGATCAGAGTGACGAGAAGTAAAGGTAATGTGAAATTAAATGAAAATGTATTTTCAGAAAGGGTATTCACACACCATAGGTTTAGCTCTAGTTTAACTTCACTTCATTACAAAACTTTTCATTTCTAAAACACTGACCTCATTATGATGCAAAAGGGTAAGAACGAGATTGTTGCTTTAGTTTATAACTTGCACTGAAAAGTAGGTAGAAATAGGACCAATCACAACATAGCTTCTGATCCCACGCGATACTGATACCTAACTGTGATGAATTACCAGTTCTGTGTGTTTTTGTACAGTTATCACGAAGTAGAAAATATACAGACCTATTTTTTTTTAGTTTACAGTGAATCTGTATTTCATAAAGAAGAAGCCTAGACATTCGCACAGCAAAAAGGAAATAAAAGAAATAACAAAGAGAAAAAGCGGAAAAAAAACATTTTCCGAAAATCTTCCTTCAGTTCAGATACTTTCCTAATCTACTACTTTCGAGCTTGTGTTCGTATTTTTCTTTTGGTAACTAGTTGGAGGAAATATCTATAAGTTTTAACCATTATCATTACATTTCTGTCTGTCTGTCTGTCTGTCTCTCTCTCTCTCTCTCTGGCTCTGTGAGTATGTGTCGCTGTCTCTGTCAGTCCGTCTATCTGTCTGTCTCTATCTCTCGCTATCTGTCTCTCCCTCTCCCTCTCTCTATTTTTGCAAATAACCCTTATTTATAAACCATGCTTTACTTCATAATTCATCAGTTTCAATACTTTTTTTCATACATTTCATTTAATCTTCTCATCCTTATTCTTACAATTACTTGATCACCCGAATTTATGTTTTCTGTCCATCTCTAGGAAGTCCAATTTACGTTAAACTTTCCATTATTTTCTCTATCTAAACTACGAGGTCTGAACGTTTCACGCCCAATTATCTCTTGCATTTATCTCCCGACCTATCCCATCCTCACCTAAACAAACCAAATCCTATCGAAAATTGCTATTTCTCGTCCCGCATATTCAATTTGCCGATACACGTCCTTTATTCAGCCGTTGCCGTCATCGGTCCCCAGGCTGTGTGTCCCTGCAGTGATGCCATCACCTTGCTGGAGCGACGAATAAAATGCCATTAGGCCGGGTTATAAACGAGGCCCCTCCCCAATAACTCGGCGTCCCCGCGCCGTAAACTGGCCACCAAGCTGAGAGACTTCAGCAAAGTAATAGTCAGCCTCAAAGCCCTGAAGACCAAGAGCGAAGAAAAATAGTTCTTAAAATCGATAATTGAGTATCCTATAATTGTTCCATTTGGGGGAATCTAGAAAATTAGGAGAGTTGTGTTACTATTAGAGCTTTATTTCTTTATGAAACCATCCTTTTACACACGGGCACGTCTCTTATTTTTTCCCATCAAAATTAAAATGGTGCAATGTTTTTAGCTTAAAAATGATTTTTCAAAAGTTGTTATCCGATCTTTAAAATATTTAACATGGTTGTGTGCTTTCAATTTTCTCACGTCTTTCTGCTTTGGATTCAATTCATTTTTGACGTGTATATCAATCTACCATTTTTCTATCACACTAACTTGCCTCTTTTTTCTTTGAAAATCTAATCAATTCCTTGTTTGTCATCATTTTTTTCCCTCTGTATAACCATCCTCCACCTCATATCTTTCCTTCTGTGATTTATTAAGGCTATCCTGCTCATTCCTGTACCCCTTACCCCACCTGGAGTAGTCAATCTTCACCTGGCCTGTGTACCAGACTCCGCACCATCTGGCCTCGTAAAGCTCACCAGTTACAGTCTAGCCACTGCAGCCTGCTAAGACCAATTCCTTTCGCACCCATAATTATCCAAGGCCATTTTTTTAAAAATTCGACTCTACCTTGGCTTCGGTACACATTTATGGATGACGTTTTCAAAACTTCTTGTACCATAAGCATTTTTTAAATGTTGCATTATAATGTAAGTAAATCAACTTGCACTTCAAAAACAAAGATTGTTTTTAAATGCAAATTACTTTTTATGGACAAGATTTATACCTGATACATCAACTTTGATTTTTACCTTACATAACAACTTGGAGTAATTTTCTTTAAAGACTTTTTTTTATCAGGTAAACCCTAAGTACTATAACATTATGGATATTTTTCTTTCTATAGAAAAATGGACCAAGCAGGAAATGACTTGTCAGGGTTCCATTAATGAGGGAAATAATGGATTGCTACTTTGAGATCTAACATTTGCACGCTCCTACATTTTTTATATGGGACAGATGTACTTTATTGCCAATATGTTTTATCTTTCTTTCATGAACCTCACTTAAAAGTTTGCAGAGACTTAAATTTTCTACCTTTTTTATCAGCTTCATCGAATTCAATGTTTGACATAGCAGTTTTGCAATAAGTTAATGTTGAAATGATCTTAAAAATTATTCGATTTGCAGCAATATTATATTCAGACAAATGGACAATAAAAGTGTGAAGGAAATATGCAGAAATCCCGAAGAAGCGCGTGGGAGATTTCGATAAGGGGAGTACCGATAAGGAACAAGACGGAGAAAAAAGTTGTAAATGAAAGGGGATTATCCCTCGCAAAAACTTATTTCGTATCGCTAGGAAGCTAAGCCTGTAGTACGTTTCCATCAAGAAACGGAATGTCTTTATTGGGAGAGGGGAAGTAAGTAAGGACCTCAAGTGATACTCAAAGAAAGCTAAATCGTCGATGATTTAGGGATCAAAGCCAAAAGGCTAAAATATGTGTAAAACCAGACATGAAAATTGGAAACTAATTATAGTCTCTAACGAGGACAAGAATTTCGGTACTATACTAACATTGGGTAGATTGATTAAAGAAAATTTGAAAATATTTTGACATTTTGACTCAGATGTTGCATTCTTGTGAGCTGAATAAAATGTTTCTTGCAATCTGTAACTATCCAAGCTGCTTGAAAACATAGAACCGTCTCGTATGAAAAAGGCGGAAAATAATGTGAAATTTTACGGACTTTTTTGGACACAGATATAAGTCAAGCTGTTTTATAAATATAAAAGATCAGAATTCATATTCGTAAGGAGAAAATTCATTTTCGGGTCATAATAAAATCTTTACATAGTAATCCACTTAATGCAAAATATTAACTCGACATTATACAGTCAGACACAGGATTCTGTCTCTTCGGTATAGTAAGTCGCTCTTCCTAGCCTGTCTGCCTTGGCAAGCTTGTCCCAGGATGTCATCTGACGCGACAAGCCTGTCTCAGGAGATTGCAATGTCATGACTGCTCCGCTTCTGACGGCGAACGGAATGCCAGCGTAACAGCTCGACCAACTCACAAGTATCGTCTCTCTAGTTGGGTTGCTCCTCTAATGAAGGGTATCAAATTTCTGCATCGGGTTGTATGCATCATACTTGGCTTCAATTCTTTGCTGTCTTGTGATTAAGAAGATATTTACGGAGATATCTTACGTCATCTTTTTCTCCTTTGATGAAAATTATGTGAAATCAACAAATTTGAAATGTATGAGATAAAAAAAAGGTCTTCTTCATTTTGTAGAAGTATAAAAATGATATGAACGAAAACAAATTATAAAAGAATAAGTGAATTGCAAAGAAGCACTTGGAAACAAATAATCGAGGCAAATCAAGAAAAGATTCTTGGAGACTTATTGAAAAGTGCTGCACGATTCAGGTGTAACAAGGTTACGCGACCCTCGAGGAAAAGCGAAAAAAATCAGGCCGGGAAGCCTGTAAAGAGGATTGAAGGGAATTAGTGAGGCTTTTCTCTTCTTCTATCGTTATTTACTTCCTCTGAGTTTTAAACCCGAACTTTGCGCCCTTCTGCCCTGGCTTAAGGCTGAAGAAAATGGCTTCTTTTAATGAGGATCATCCTTTCTTGAGTGTCTAAGCTGGGAGCAAAATCGATACCATTTTTTGACTGGTCGTGAATTAGATCAGCAGCTTTTTTTTTCTCGGACTACGTAAAGAGGTTTAACAATTAGAGAAAATGGTTCAACCTAATGAAATCTAAAAGTTCTTTTAGCTAATCACTCTCATGTTTTTAATACAAAATATAAGAACGTTGTCAATTTTTTTTTACCTTTATTCATTTTTCGTTCGCTTCAGTAAGAATGAGATATTTAAAGAACGTTTATGCAAATATTGGATGGGACAGTTTCACCCAGAGAAATCGAAATCTGTGAGGGTCAATATTTCGCAAGTCCATCAAACCTGATGAAAACACTCATAATCAAGCATTTTGTTGGCAGCTCGTCCATACTCAAAACCAAACTCCAGAAAATCGTTACATACAGCAATGTTTGCTCGGCGATGTAGAGGTGAGCAAAAGAGGAAAATACTAATTGGCTTAAGAATATTGCTTTTAAGGATCACATATTACTAAATAGGTACATTTCCCTAAGGGAAAAAAACATCTGAAGTGTTACAATAAGGTCAGGGTGTTGGGCTTAAACCGTAAGATTTGATTACATATTGTGGTGTATCAACCAAGGCTATTACCACACAGGTGCAGCTCAAATTGAAAATACTGGTGCTGCATACACGAGTCGAATCTTTTAAAAATGTTGCACCAAAATCAGATCGGTGGTCAAATAGTAAATGTCTCAAGTTATTGAGCAAAATAAAATCAAACAGGATCAAACCTTATCTCCTCAATAGCTGCATTCCTCATATGCCATCACATTTTGAAATGTCTACTTTGTACGTCATTTTTTACCACATAAGTAAGTTTGCAATATTCCTTACTGTCCTCAGAATTCTCAGGACACTGTTTTTCTCATGGGCTCTGCTTTTTCTCGGATGTGCCATACATAATGTTTTGTCTATTCCCAATCAACTTGTTATGGATAGTTGAAAAGCATAGGACATTAATTGAAATTCTTTCTACAATAAGCTTTAAGGTGAAGCTGTTTTATTGCTTTCCTGAATGAACTTTGTTTATCTTGTTATCTATCCTACACCATACAGAGCTGCCGGCAGAGCAAAATTTGAAACTGATCAGCGTAAATTCTTTCCGGAAATATGTTTCTGGTAACATTGCTATAGATTACAGATGCTGATGGTGTTATTATGTAATTATCTAATGGAAAAATTCATAGTCTGCATGTCTTGGCTTTCAAAGTCTGGGCTACAACAGTATGTATGTTAATAATTATAATTCTGAGTCACTGTTGGATGTTTAAAATGGGGGAGGGAGGGAGAGGAACGCTATTTTCTTCACACATTATGCAGAAAATAAATGCATTCTTTAATGATTTTAAAGTGGGATGACTTTCTATAAATCTCAAATTTCCAGCCGGGGCGAGTAATAAATTTTAAATAGCATGCGGATGTAATGGACATGTAAACACAGACATTGAGGGCTTGTTCCGATTCTTTTGATAGAAATAATTATATTGGAAAGAAGCTGCTGAACGTTTCTGAAGCCGATTTAAAAATATGATATTAAAAGAAAGGACACTGATCATTTGTAAGGATGACTCTCACGATTCACTTTTCCTGGACGAGTTTCAGCCGACCGCTTTCAGTCGACGCTACCTAGATCAAATCTAAGTGGCGTCCTTATTCTGTGACTTCAGATCACTGAAGTATTAAGGAAGGCCTAGAATGGGTCTGTGTAGATAGAAGCTTTGGAAGATCAGATTTCTTGCTCACAAAATCAATATAGCGATATCACGGTTAATTAGGCCTGGAGTCATTCATGTGAATAACTTTCATGTGACAAGATTACTTGAAACCGTACATAGAAAATCATGCAAATAGTTCAGAGGTCAGGAAATTAAAAGCTCTATCTCAAATCTCAGGACCATTAAGTATTTAATAATTTTTAATTTAATACACAGAATTTAATTACATTTATTTCGAGTGCATTAATCTACAAGCTTTTATAGTAGATAAAAACAAACTAACAAACCGATAATAGCTAAATTAACTTATGAATGTTTATTATTAGATTGTAAGTTTTTTCAAGCCATGTAAAATGCTGACTATCGCTATAATATAGGTATACATTTTCTATCTTCTTTGTGGTCACTTTCAAAGTTTGTTAGAAAGAGTTCAATGATGTCACTACACTCTTGAGATCCGTTGTGATTTTATGACGCAGTCTCTAATATTTTTAACTACGCAACTTATGTTACTTTTATTGCTTGATTATATTGTTCAAGAATGATTCATTTTGTTTCATTGTGCTTCCTATTATAATTATAACATATTTCCAATTTAATTTGTTGGATTTTCACCCGTTAAGTCTGCATAAATGTTCTCTGAAATGCAAGAAGTGAAGTCCACACTGAAATAAATTTAGATATCTTCACATTACTGTAACCCTTTGCAACAATCAAAATTAGGCGTCACATACGTTAGAAAAGACAATAACGAAAAAACAAACAAAACCAAACAAAAAATTCATTCTGAATAATTCAGAAAAATGGAGGATTCTCAAGCAGAAAAATTTAACTCCTAACATATAAAAACATATGAAGGATATATAAGACGACACGCCTTTTTTAATTTTGTAGTGATTTCCACGACAATTTGAAATTAGTTGCAATGAAAATGCAAACACTTTAACTATGAACCGAAAGTGGAAGCTGGAAGTGACTAAATTTGTATAATGCAAAATCTATTTTGAAATACAAAGATAAAAGAAATGGAAAGTAAGTCTGCCTATATAACAATATTCCTTACAATGTTAAATCATGAACAGAAATTATCCAAGACAATAATCCTCCACCTCAGGAGGGGCATTATCAGTAAAAGATTAATAACATTATTGTCGAGAATTTCAAAACCGGAAATTCAGACCCGGACATGTGCGGAAAATTAGCAGAAGAGCCCAACTTTGTAAGATTGCAGTAAATGTACAGATAATAGAGCAGCCTTAAAAAATTGGAATGACCTGACCTATTCAAAAAGCTTTTCCGGCGTCTCGAGGAACTATTTACAGATTGAAGTGTTAAAGTCAGCATCAAAGATCAAGAAGATAACACAAGACCAGATAAGAGAAGATACAGACAACGCTCTCTATGTATGCTTTATAGCTTACTGCTGTTATGGTCAGTTTTGAATATTAAACCGCTTTTTTTCGCTCGACTGTCATTCTTTCTTGCTTTATCTATCTATGCCCATTCGTTTATGTAACAACTTGTCCTCGCTATTTTTTCCGTTTCACAGATACTATTCATATGCAATGTCTTTTCCTTAAAATCATAAGAACTAGAAATCAATTATCTACGTTTCTTTGCATGTCTGCCAGAGTAAAAAGTCAATACTCTGTAGGGAAGCTAGCCTTTATCATCAAAGCATCCGGTTTGTGGATCATCAAAGAAAAGCCAATGTAAGCTCCTAACGGTACATACAGCTACATCTTTTATCTTCAACTCGCCAAACTCTAGTACAGTTTGTGTTTTCATCTTGTCCATTCTCTCATATTCTTTTTATTCTCTTATTTCCTTATGCAAATGGGCATGGCTAGTCGGGATACCAAAATTCTCTATATCGTTTGAAAAGATAAATGAAAGGCTAATAAAATAATTAAACCTATCTTGAATCTGATAAATATTGGAACGAAACTGTGATAAGCACAAAATACGAGTGGTATTAAATTTTGCAATACTGATGATCATAATGCCCAACAATTTGTATAAATTTGGAGTCGATTTTTTTCTAAACTTTTGCCCACAAGGATTTTTTAACTTCACGAAAACAATTTTTTACTGATTTACCAATCGTCAATTTTTCTCTTTAGAGTTGCTCTAGTTTTTAATATCTTTCTAGAGTGAATTCTGAGTCTCATTGATTCAATGCCTTTTTGTTATTTCCGTCGCCTGCTTACAAGAATTCAAAAACATAAGTTTGGATGTTAACGGAGGAAGATATAGATTCTAGCTGGGCTGTCAATATGCATCATCTTGTCTGTGGAAACAAACCATATTGATTCCGCAAGCGCAGTTTTTAACATCTCTCATAAAGGAAAAAAAGAAAGGAATATGGAAGGAGTTCTAGGTGTTTTTAGTAAAAAGTAAACAAACCGTCATCGATTTGTGTTCTCAGAGCTACCAGCAGACAGATTGAGTAGAAATCCTGAACTCAGTGCTCGCACACTAATAATTATGTATTGCGTACATGCAGGCATCATAGAAACAGACCGGCTTGTGAAAGAAATGGGAGATACGACGCTTTCTCTGCATGCAATTGTTTAGTTTTTTTTTATGACTAGACAGATAACACGACTCACACAATCAAGCAATCAAAGGATGACAGTTTCTCAGAGCAAATGTTTGGTTTCACCAAAGAGATGATGTGCAAGCTGCGTCGAAGCAAAGATAATGGAATAACTTTAAAACAGGCGTACATATATAGACTTTTAACTCACACTCTGTCTTTCAAAAACTAGAAAATGGAGAGATTATGGGAAAAGTTTTTCTGGTTTTCTTTTCCAAGCGCCGACGAAGAAAAGTAAATTTTGAAGGGCCAGTTTATGGGTTCAAATGGTACTTTCTCAATCTTATCTTTTTATATTCGTGTGTAAGGTTATATAACATGAAGTTCAGAAATTATTGCAGCTTTATTTCTCTCAAAGTGTAAAAAAAACCTTTAAAATGAAGAAAAACTTTTTCTATTCAATTTCTTAAGAATATCAGATTGTTAAACTGATCATTTGGCGTAACCAGTGTACAATACACTAGTTTAAGTCTTCTCTACGGGTCACAAAATCCTTATCATTTATAAGGTCAGCTGACGTAGACAGATGAAACCGCCACCTCTTCCAGTCTGTGTGTCTCGATAACAAGACGCTTTTCCTCTGCAAATAAACATGAATGAGTTCCTTTCCTGCAAAACTGGCTGATTGATATAGAATTCACAATTGGGTAACCTTTGGGTTGTCTTTTCTTCACATTAGATTGTTCTTTGTCTCCATACCTTTTTTTAAGCCAAAGACGAGACGAAATCTGAAGTAGACTGAAAGCCCCAGTGGCTCTTAAGATCGATGTTTTACAAAGATATCACGAACGCTCCTAGACAAGACAATATTTTACTTCCGTAGGATAACACCTCTTTGTGCAACCATATTCAGCAAGGATTCCACGATTTGTTTGAAAAACTTCAGATTGGAAAAAAATGTTTGAGATTCACTGGTATTAAATCATTAACACCCAAACAATTTTCATTTCAGACTCAGTTACCGGGAGGGGGTGACAAGCTGCTTTGTCAAGAGTCTTTAGAGTCATAAACTCTCATAACTTTCTTCGGTGAAGAGTGCTGATGGTTTTGACCCAACGACAAATAGCCTACAAAGGATACGTTTTCTTAAGACAGGCAAAAGTTGTGCCAAGTTATACGTTATGTTATATTTAGTTTACAAGACGTAAATTGGCTTTTATTTGGAGCAGCCAAATATATGTCTCATTTTAAGTATAATATTCGGAGTTAAAAATACACAGGAAAATAATATATGCTTCTTAGGAAATTAAAATATGAATATAACGAATATAAACAAAAATACTTCATTGAAGAATAATATTCAGGATAGAGCCAGTGTAAATATAAAGCACATATTGCAGTAATCGTAATCAATATGTTTCGAGAGCGTCACTCGAAGATCAAAAACCCGTAAGTGTTATGCTCCCCTGATATTAACCCACTATTGCAACCATTCTTTGCAATTTTCTTTTTAAATTTAACCCGTATATGCACAGGCAAAACAAAACGTTAATGAGGTAAAAGTAAAATTAATGCTAGCTGTTTGTAATAATGATGGCTTCAAAGTTTTTGCCCTAACTGTCAGTGGTTTCCCAAGAAATATAAAGGTGCTGATTACACCCCAAATTTTTGGACACTTCAAGGCAGATTATGAAAGAAATCATTAATTCATCTTCTGCGCACTTGAGCCGCCCGGTCATCGTCAAAACCATCAATCTATCAATGTGAACCTCGGGAAAATCCAATTAGGACAAAACTAGTTTTCACACACGCAGAAGAGCTCACATCTCCATCTTCGTTAGCACCGACCACTTCCTAGAAAAGATTTTGTTTTTTAATTTTGTTTTTTAACTCGCCATTTTGGCACTTGTCCTAATGAACGGACCGTTGTCTGTTTCGCATCACTGTCACTGTTCATTTTCTCTGCTTCTCTCTCTCTATTTCAGTTATGGTTAGCTTTAAAGGTGCCATGCTGAGATGCTGAGATCTTTAAGGTTTTTTTTCCTTTAATGTTGTTGAAACATCTTTCTGTTGGATAGAGATGAGGAAGCACAAGTTTTTGATTTGCTTCATTCAAATGTTGTAATGAACATAATTACTTCAACTCAAACTAAATTCACCTTCAGTAATATCATAAACAATCTGTTATTTGTTGTCTCTTTAGCTCTCTGCCTCTCTGTCCCTGTCTCTGTCTACATGTCTGTATTTGTCTGTCCATAGGTCTGTGTGTCTGTGTGTATATGTGTCTGTCTGTCTGTCTGTCTGTCTGTCTGTCTGTCTCTCTCTCTCTCTCTATCTATCTATCTCTCTATCTATCTATCTCCTTTCTCTTTCTGCATCTAATGTCTTTTTTATACAGTTAACCTTCCTGCTTTTGCACACGATTTTATTTTTTGCTATTTTTGTAAACGAAGATTTCGTCAAAAAATACAAGCTGCAAATCAATGTTGTTCCGTGAAGAAATTAATAGATACCAAGGCACCTCCTCCCCTTTGAAGTAGAGGTTTCCACTACTTGGTGATATTTTATCTACGTCTCTACAACAGTAGAGACATTTTAGTCCCCGAGAAGTCTTCAACTATTCAAAAAATGTATAGTTTCTCTCCAAACAATGAAAACAGAAAAAGCGATTGTGTAAGAAATAAAACTGGGCTGATGAAATGTATCTAAGAAAGCTGAAACATGAAATTTTGTTAATCTTGTAAATTCACAGTTTGTGTATAGTTCGCTTAAAACACTCATTATCCTTTATTAATATAAAGCTATGATATAGCTGCGCATTTACTTGTTAATAATGTCTTTTCGATGTTTTGAAGACAGAGAGACCCCTTTTGTTGAAATCCATATTGTTTTGATGGTTAACATTCTATAAAGAGCCTCAACCAGAATGGGATTTTATGGAGTTTTTTTTTCTCTCCAGGTAAAACAGGAAACAACAGAATCAAAGCAGTGTACTTTATCTCACTTGTCGATAATTTTTTTTTCTTATTAAACATTAAATAGTTTGGGAGGAGGTACACCATGATCCAATGTAACAATTGAAATTAAATCATGACATTGATTTAAATTGTCCATCTACCAGTTTAAGTAAAAATCCTAAATCCTTACTCTTCTTTCAGTATTGATTGAACTGGTTTTTTTTTTATTTTCCCTGCGCATTCTTTTTTGATACTAGCTTGTACGATACCTGCACTTTCTAATTATATCGTCACCATCTTTTTTATCATAATTATTGTTTGGCCAGCATTTAAATTGGCCAACATGTTAAATCCAGACATAAACATTAAAAATTGGGGTTTACTCGACAAAGACGACTTGACGTTTGCCTGGGAAAAACGAAACGAGAATCATTCTCCTGTCAAGAGAGAATGGATTTTCAAAAATAGTTTATCTGAGCTATGTTTCAATTTTTTGCTTCCACATCCGGCAATAACGTTTACACTGAGAAACCCAAAAGAGTCGAAAGCTCTCACGCTACTTTCAAAAGAAAACTCCAGTTGCACGTGTTTAATTTAAGTCCAAACAAATTTACCAACGGGATGAAAAAAAGAACTATAATAAATAATGAATTCGGACGTCTTCTTAATACTTGTAATCATGTTCAGTGTTCACGGCTTTTAACAAATAACTAAACTAAACTTGTGAAATGGTATTGAGAATATATATAGACCTAGATTCAGATTTCAGTGGTTTCCTTCCCTTGCTTGTCTTGTTTAGAAGTTGCGATGTCAATATAGCACCATTAGCCCTAACTGTTCAAGCGCTCTTTGCCAAATCTTGAGGAATTCGGATGGTGCTGGTTGCCTGTGGGGCGATTCCAGATTTTCTATATAATGTTGCAAGTCAATCAAAGAGGAGAACTAAACAATATTGGTATTGACACTTTTGTATAAGGAAGAAGTAGCAACTTAGTTGAATCATGACAGCTATGAGATGCGGGGCTGATGAAAGCAAAATAAAACTATAAATTGAGTGCTCGAATCCCAAAAACAGCACCATTTTCACTGAACATCCATAGCGGTAAAAGTCAGGTGGACAAAGCTATTATCGGCTCATTCTTCTTGAAATAAACAAAAGCATCATACTACACCAGCTCACATCTTTAATCATTTTAGCTTTGGATATCTTTTGTCAAATCCATTTTAAAGATTCGGATAAATTTCCATAATAAAAAGTCAAAACAAGAAACCAATATATATATACCAGCAAGAAGATAAGAGGAAATTACGAGTGAAGCAGTTAAAACGTTGGGGATTAACATCTCTTTACTTTTGACGTCACACTATTTCTGATTGGTTTTCGGGCAAGCGAACGTTGTTACACAAGCCTCGTCTATCAAAATTTGAAAAAAGCTCTAGAATACGTCACTCGGCACCTACATGTTACGAGCCTCCCACCCATACTTGCCTTGCTAATTTCCAGACATCTGTATCGATCGTATATATCTATATTCAACTCCACGACTAAGGAAAAAAGTCATAGAGTTAAGTGAAGTAAAAACTGTGAAAACTGAAGAAACCTACAATAGCATCCGCATTTCAGTTACTTTTTCCTTAAGGTATGGTTAGAGATCCTTTATTCAAAGTTTTAAGATCTCACAAGGAGTGTTCCTAATTGCAATATAGTAGTAGTAGTAGTAGTAGTAGTAGTAGTAGTAGTAGTAGTAGTAGTAGTAGTAGTAGTAGTAGTAGTAGTAGTAGTAGTAGTAGTAGTAGTAGTAGTAGTAGTAGTAGTAGTAGTAGTAGTAGTAGTAGTAGTAGTAGTAGTAGTAGTAGTAGTAGTAGTAGTAGTAGTAGTAGTAGTAGTAGTAGTAGTAGTAGTAGTAGTAGTAGTAGTAGTAGTAGTAGTAGTAGTAGTAGTAGTAGTAGTAGTAGTAGTAGTAGTAGTAGTAGTAGTAGTAGTAGTAGTAGTAGTAGTAGTAGTAGTAGTAGTAGTAGTAGTAGTAGTAGTAGTAGTAGTAGTAGTAGTAGTAGTAGTAGTAGTAGTAGTAGTAGTAGTAGTAGTAGTAGTAGTAGTAGTAGTAGTAGTAGTAGTAGTAGTAGTAGTAGTAGTAGTAGTAATAATAATAATAATGAAGTTATTTCCTAGCGCCTCTTCCTACTTGTAGGCTCGAAGCTCTTTACAATAGTCTATTTACAAACGTTTAACATAGTGACACTAGTCTATAGTCTAAAACATAGTCCATTAACAATTCAAACAAACAGAAGAGGAAAAAATAAATAAGTTACATGTACAAAGAAAATAAGAAAAGACATTGACAATAAGACAAATTTCTCAGACTAATTAAGGTCTTCATGTGCAGTAAACAAATGGGTTTTCAATAGGGTCTTAAACTGACTTATAGAACTCGCCTCCCTGATGGAAAGGGGAAGGGCATTCCAGACCACTGGTGCACATTGTACAAATGCTCTATGGCCGTCTTTTCTTGATGGTTTGCATGGAACTGACAGCAAAGCTTTGTTACCTGATCGTAAGCTACGAGTGGGGACGTACATACCGACAAAATCTACAAGATAATTAGGGGCATAGCCGTGAACACATTTGAAGCATAAGATAGCTTATATTTTATCCTAGTTTGTACAGGAAGCCAGTGTAAATGCCTAGTAGTAGTAGAAGTATATTAGTTGATGTTTTAGTAGTAATTAGGAGAATAACTAGTAACTAAGCAGCAGCAGAAGAAACACTCATAATAGCAGTAGTAGTAGTAGTAGTAGTAGTAGTAGTAGTAGTAATAGTAGTAGTAGTGGTAGTAGCAGCAGCAGCAGCAGCAGTAGTAGTAGAGTAGTAGTAGTAGTAGTAGTAGTAGTAGTAGTAGTAGTAGTAGTAGTAATAGTAGTAATAGTAGTATTAGTGGTAGTAGTAGCAGCAGCAGCAGCAGCACTAGTAGTAGTAGTAGTAGTAGTAGTAGTAGTAGTAGTAGTAGTAGTAGTAGTAGTAGTAGTAGTAGTAGTAGTAGTAGTAGTAGTAGTAGTAGTAGTAGTAGTAGTAGTAGTAGTAGTAGTAGTAGTAGTAGTAGTAGTAGTAGTAGTAGTAGTAGTAGTAGTAGCAGTAGGAAGAGGAGATGGAAGGAGGTGGAGTATATATAAAAAATACAATATTACTAGTAGGGATAATTGCAATAAAGAGGGCAAAAATAACATCTGTAAAGTTCATTTCTAATGATATCAAAGCAACAACATGAACAGTATACACTCTAAATTTTTAGCTGCACTAGACCTCTTTTTATATTGTGCCATGCAGCTGTACATAAAAATCTAATAAACATGTCATTCAAATTTCTTAGCGGTGAATGTAGCGGAAGAAATAATAAGTAGCAATGTTTGTCATAAATATAGTGCTGACATCAACTTAACACTTGGAAGAAATATTTAAGTTTGATGATATTTATTTCAGTAGCTATAATCTGTTTTCTATGGTTTTTGTCTTTATCCGTAGTGAGCACTTTGAGTATAAAAGAATCACATTCTTCATATTCTCAAGATGGATGTTATGGTAAAGAGGAAAACTGTCATATAAAGTAAAGTAATAGCAAATTAATTGTTTGCGGACAGTGCTACTTCCCCTTCATTTAAAAAAAAAAAAAAAAGAAACTAAAAAAATAAGAAAACAATACTTTGAATTTAAAATGAAAAACGTATTGGTCGTAGCGTAGTCTAGACAGTTGAGGAAAAAAATGTCCTTTATTTAATTGGAAAGTGGGAGTTTAATGCTTGCCATTTCCTGTTTGCTCGATTATTCTTAAGAAATTTGCTACTTTTGGAAATAACTTGCATTAAAAAAGTTCTCTTTATAATGTAAATGGACGGTTGCGAAACAAATGTAATATCGAAAATATTGGTTACTTATCAGTCAGTCCAAAACACTCTGTTAAAACTAATTCCTTAAACTTTTGCTTCATGAATCTCTTGTTCTTGTGGGTTTTTTTCTGTTTAACATAAAAATTATAAGATTTGGAATTGCTGTTTTATATATATATATATATATATATATATATATATATATATATATATATATACATATACTGTAGCAAAATCATGTAAACCTGTATTGCCTACTTTAAAAAATTTTTTTTTGCTTCCAGCAACAGTAAACAGTACCTGTTTAAATCCAAAGAACAGATCGTCTGGAATCTAAAACTCTTTTTTTTATTGGCGTGCACTGTGCATGGCTATGAATTCCTCTCAAGGTAGCTCTGGTGCTTTAAAGCCACTCTTTGGCCCAAGATCTTAAGTAGAGTGAGAAGGGCATTGCTGTTTTATTGATGGGCTTGATGCTTGTTGTGTTCCTGCCTTTCTCAGTTACAGAGATGCAATGCTACTTTGGCCCTGGGGCTAACTGCAAGCAACATTATTATTTCATTGAAAGGAAAAGGAAATTTGCTTCCGGAAAAAGAAAAACAGAAATCCTGGTAGCATTCTTGCGATTAAATGTATGTGAAGTAAGCACAATATTGATAGTTACGTCAGTGTGGCACAACTTCTAAAAAAATGAAGACATTAAAAGAATAAGTCTAATGGACATAGGGAAACCCCTAAAAGTTTATTGACTTTATATAATACGATTATGACAAAGTGGTAGAGATTACATCTGCTTGGCGCATTTAAAATAAAATACTTTTTTGAGAGTCCATTTACTGAGCAGCAACAAATCAGGATAGAGTTAAACGTAAAGAAATATAACAATCACATAAATCCTATTGATCTGTCATGCTTCTTACTTTCTCACCATAACATGCCCAAAAACTGTAATAATATGATGCATAAGTTTCTTTTTTTTTAAATATATTTTAAACTTGTAGGCAATGATATCATTTTCGAAAGGTTAGAAATTCTAATTGATTGTTGAAAAACCATACTAAGCTGCTTGATTATAATGTTAAAGGATATTTCACTTCACTATTTTCTGAGAGCTCATATCGTCAACACCTGACATAGTCCATACGCCACGTGAAAATCTAAGACGTCACAAATGCATAACTTATAAAATATCAAATTATTTGACAGACATTTAAGTCCTTAAGCAACTTGAAAAGCCATTCAGCTTTTCTCTACCAAAAGCTAGAAATTTTAGAATGAGTCGGAGTTTGATTTTAGAGAAGCTGCGATTTTAAGGGTAATCTCTAGGGCGGCAGGGGTAATTCGGTTTACTTGGAATCAATAACAGCTAGCGCAATCTACATCGATTGAAAGTTTCGTTGAGCAAGATGAAACGAGACTTTCTCCAGTCAAAAGTCAATCCAAATTGTTCAACTTAACGATCTAGAAAATAAAACCTGAAAAAAAAAATTCGAAGAAAATTTAAAGGAAAAAGTAGAAAACACGAAGGAAAAGTTCTACGCTGCAAGACATTGTGATATAATTTTATAACTTTATGAAGAGGCATGAAAGCAGAGGCATTAACAGAAAAAATGGCTGGAAATTGAAATGTTCAACTCTACAAAAATGTTTACAAAGCAATATCTTCATGGGCTCGAGTAAATTTTAGTTTAACCATTACAATTCTCTAAGAGTTGATGGCCTGGTCTATATTATTTAATAAAACATAACTTTTTTTTTTCCTTTTCGCTATTTAAGAGTTCAATGCAAAACTTCAAATTACATATAACTGCTCAAAAGTATTCTGATAGTTTCCTTATTTCTTCCTGACTTCTAGAAACTTAAGTCACTAAGCCAGTTTTCCTACACCTTCCCCCCACCCCACCCCTCTTCCAGCACACAAACATTCCTCTACCCCTATTACCCACCTTGCCACGCTTCCATTCTCCTTTTCATTACACCAAAACTAGACGTTCCATTAATACTCACACTCTTGACATTTCTTTTTTTTAATCTCACGTTATCTGTATCCCTATCTTCACCATTTTTTAAGACTATTTAAACATTAATGTATTTCTGCAACCTGCCCTCTCTTCTTCCGTTTTTGCCGCATCGAACACTGTAGTGTCTCAGGCAGCACACAATAGAGTATAGAGTTTTGTTGCAGAAGAATGGGGTAAATGAATTGAACAAAATATAAGGAGAGTGCAAAGAGGATGAAATGTAGAGTAGAAAATAGATCAAGAGAGTGATGGATGAGCAAGCGAGTGCAAAAGAAATAGAAAGCGAACGGAATGACAGAGTGAAAGAGAGATAAACAGAAAGTTACAAAGAGCCAAAGGTAAAGAGGGAGAAAGAGAAGAAATGAAGAAATATATAGGAAAATAGAGATAGAGAGATAGATAGATAGAGAGAAGAGAGAGAGAGAGAGAGAGAGAGAGAGAGAGAGAGAGAGAGAGAGAGAGAGAGAGAGAGAGAGAGAGAGAGAGAGAGAGAGAGAGAGAGAGAGAGAGAGAGAGAGAGAGGGAGCAGGGACGCGGTCAGCGATAATGATGTCATTACTGGACTAGTCAGACAGAAGCTGCCACGACAAAATCAATCTCGTGAGCCACTTAAGCTTCCTCCGCCCCAGGACAACACAGGCTACAGTAGCCACCAGCAGTCCTTTCTGCTCCTGTGACCTTCTAGTGATGGACAATACATGAAACTCTAGCGACCTTTTGTCTCCAGATATCAACATCTCACTTTTATGATCTACGAAAACCACCTAGATATACAATCTAAACATGGGCTTTTTGATGTATGAAGGAGAGATATTGAAAAAACAAGGAATGACCAATTAAAAAAAAACAATATGCCAAATCAGAACAATCATGCTTTGATTAAAGACCCATTACATGGTAGGAGTAATAGGTTATCTTTGTTCTAGCTGGATTTAGAGCCGCATACAGGGTCGTATTGCTATCTCTATAATATGCTAAAATAATAAGTACATGGAGATTTTTTTACAATCAGAGGGAAACAATGTTGTAATAAAAATAAAAAAACAAGGTTTTTTTTTGCCAACAACGATTTCTTGAAATCGCTAACAACCAAAACGGAACATTTCACGAAGTTGTCCAACGTACACTTGCTGCAAATATTAAAATAATCAATGATCAAAACTGATTGATTTCATCAGAGCAGAAAATGGTATTGGCATTAAAATCATGAACCATATGTAATATTCGCGGGATTATGCATATAAGATGGAAAAAATGGGAAGGGCGAGGTGTCATCAAAATAGATTTAATAAAAAAAAATACTCTCATCTTACAAAAATGCGACACTCAGAAATTTTCAACCGTGAGAAAAGTTTTAGCAATCAATTCTTTTCAGACTGCATTTCGCAACATTCCATGTCTCCACGGACTTTAAATAAACAGTTAAAAGTTATCTAAAACCCATTTTCTTTTCAAATCTAATAAAAAAAAGTCTTAAAGTAAACATCAAAATCTTCTTTTCTTGGTCTGTGAATTTAGTCTATATTTATTTTTCAGGGAAATTTTTAAATGTTTAAGGTAGAAAATGTGATGGTTGGCAAGAGGCATTTTATCGAAAGAACCAAGATGTATGCGCTCTCTCAAAGTCAGGGCTTCGAAATTGTCACAGCAGTCTGTAGAGGCACAGCTCAGAGTCTTAAGTCCTCCAGCGTGACAGGGAGGGCACCTCAGCTGAGGCTCTTGGCCACTTCAGGCCTTTAGCTATCACGAGGGGTCCCCTGGCCATCCCACCTGAGACGACACCATAGTCAGTCTCTAACCGGCAACAACACGGTGACGCTACTCAGATTCTTCCAGAAACTGAAATCAAATCGCCATTTGAAAGGCGTGGGACGCAGTTATTCAGTTGAATAGTAACTTTTAGTTGACGAAAATATAGAGAAAATGTATTCAAAGTCGAAATCTACGTTGAAAGTTCCCAGATAGAAACAGCCAAGATTTCTGAAAGGAATCTCTTCGATTCAGAATTTTTTTTTTCTCCTCATCAAATGTACATGACATTATTTTAAGCAGCATTAACAAGCGACAGCAAGGACATTGTTTAGCTATCAGTATTAAACAAGCTTTAAAGCTATTTCATCACTGCACTATTCAAAAGAATTGAAGATACTTAAAAGACTTGAATTTAACAATTAATTGAGGATAAGTGCTCGATTTTGTTGCTGTTTTCGTTACAGTTTTAAAGCTGGCAGCATTATATGACGACACAGTTGTAAAAATAGATATAAGAAACATACGCCAGTGTTGCACAAAATATATGCAACAGACTATTAGCATGCATTTATGTTTTCTCCATGTTTTTCATCCATTATTTCGTTTATTGCAAAATAATGATCCTAAATATGTAGGCCTATATATTTCCCTTCAACAAAAGAAATCTTAAATCATTCTGTTCATGCTGTTAATAGCTTGAGTCGGTAAATGCTGTATCCTATTACCATCACAGCCTGTTCTACTCTTTTCGCGAAATAACTTGGTTTATGACACAATGTTCTTCATTAGACTGAAATAACTTAACCTTGAGTGAACTTGAGATTCGTTCGATGCTATCAATTATGTGAGAATAGTTCCAACTTAAATAACTGTATGAAACATTTGTTTTAAGTGCGACGGTAAAGTTTCGAAAACATGCTGCCAGTGTACAGAGGATATGACATTTATTTCGTATCTTAGAAAGTTCTATTACACGCTAATCTGCTGTAGGGAATGATCTATTAGTATTTTATTCTTTTAGTGGAGATGTTCTCTTGGAGCAAGTCTTCAACTAGAACACAGGGTGGTGCGCACACGCTCTACATGTGTATGCCACATTTTAAATTATGAATTTACTACAGGAACTGAAACCACTAGTGGAAGTCTATGGTCAGGCCATTAGTCTTGGTACATAGACTGCGGGAAACGTACATACCATGGCTTATTACAAGCGTTAAAAGACTGGCAAACATCATTATTCCAGGTGTTTTTAGAATTAACCGATATAGATCCCAAACTGCGTTTTTGGTTTGGAAAGAAATTTAATCTTTTTCATGATTATTCATGCAGTCATAGGTCTCATAAAAATCAAAATGCGTAAAATTTGGTTTAAAACTATTGTTTCCTCGCTATATAGACCGCCATGCTTTACTATTCAAACAAACGTATAATTAGAAAACATGCACTAAAATTCGCAGGTCCTTTTGTTTTATACAATCATTAAGTCAATTAGCAAAGCCCAAGTTTTGCCCTAATGCTGAGCAGCCCGGCAGGCACCAGGTGAGCGCTGGTAAACATTTACCTTCTCACGCCCCTTCCTCCTACCCGTTTCCCTTTCCCTCTCTCAATCAAATCAACATGGAGCACGCAGATGCGATATACCTGCCTTTTGATATAGCCCGATGATGCCAGATGCAGCACCGGCACATGTGCTAGAAGGCGTTTGAAATTTCATGACCAACTTCTAGATTAATGGAAAATCTATTACCTCATGCCTGTCACGTCCGCCTCGAATCATCCACTCGTTTTGAGTTTTCACAAGCAGCATAAAGATTTTCACTTTCATCTTTTTCTTTATTAAAAGGATGAGACATTAAACGTGGGAATTATATTCAATAACTTTTTTTAAAAATCTGAAAAAATGCTTTCAAGTTTTGAACAGGAGCCATTGAAATCATAAATTGTGATTAGTTTATGAAATGTTAAAAGTCCTGGATATTGCCACCAAAGAAATTTAAAAAAATATACCACACTGTTCTATGAAAATTGAAAGAAAAAGACTACTTTGTTCTGTTCTGATAGTAAATTTTTTTTATCGATTTGCGAGTTTCATTCTAACCTGAAAAATGTTTTACGTTCGCAGTTAAAAAAAAACACCATTTACCTTTAAAACACCTTCAGTAGCACTTATACAATCTGAAATTCTATTCAATCTTTTAAAGTAGTAATAACAAGCTAATCAAACTACAAAGCAAAGCAGACTGCGCCTGACAATATTTTGAACTTTTTGTTTCACATTTTCCAGCGTATGATATTGCATTTGTTCCAGCATTTAAGTTAACTGATTTTCCAGTTAAAATAGGAAGGTCAGCTTGTTAACCTTAACTGATCTAGACACAATTTCTTGATACAGAAACTTATCACATACTTTATTTCTGTATACTAGTAAGTTCATGTCTCCGTTACAATTAAACTGCACATCTTACGTACATAATAACTTGATCTTGGAGTTGCAAATTGTTTTTATATGAATTATAAAATGTTTATTGAATCTGGCGTCCGGGTTCTCTTCCACTTGACCTCAAGCAGTACCAGTGCCTGGATGTTGAGCCTGGCGTCTGCCACAACATGGAGTGACACGCCTGTATCTACGAGCCCTGGTCGATCTACCTCTCGAGATACACCTAAGGCAGGTATGGCGCTGACGGGAAATATTTCTCCTGGCTTTATGCTCAAGAATCGACAGTTGTTATTATGATTCACTCCGATATCGTTACCCTTTTGACAAGACTATGCCGATGTGATATGATTATTTTTTTTAAATATGCACTGGTAGGCTTTTAATAAAAGCAATCGTCAGATATTTTATATCATTCGTGTGTAGGTGTGTGTAAGGGAAATTTATTTCCTTTATTGATTAATACGCAATTTTGTAAGATCTATACAAAAGATAGTTCCTGTCTCTTTTCAAGATGTAAAATTGTTTCTTAAAAAAATCTTTATAGGAACTTATATTACCACAGTAATGTTGTCTGTCTGCAATATTTATTAAATACAGATGACATTTCTGTTCCATCACTCTATTTATCATCAATATAATTTTCTGCGTTTTTTTATCCGAATAAATGCTACGAACGGCATTTTTATATAAATAAAAACATACTATACATTATTCGATATGAAACAGCGATCAGTTTATACAAACATGCCCGAAAGAAAATGTGATTAAGATTTAAATCAGAGAAAGAAGGTTGTCATTTTTACATTTTAAAGACTTCGACCGCCATGGTGTAAAAAACATGTAGTAAATGATGCTTTTTTCATCTTTGCAGCTTGAAGCTTATACCATAAACTTATAGATAATTAATGCGAACTGTCTTGAAGAGAAATGCTAGCGGTAACCCAAAGCATTTCACACAATGATAGCAGTATTAAAAAGGACGTGTTCTGAAATGAAAATACTATTTTAGTAAAGAGGTGAAAAAACAACTTACCTGTGTGAGTTTGGTTTGGATGACACAGATGAAGTATTAGCAAATATGTCATTACATAACTAAAAAAAAATAAAAAAAAAATTGATTTTTCATAGATGTTATCAGAGTTATTAAGAACGAAGAAGGAAAATAAAGTCGAAAATGGGATTTGGAGATTTTTTTTGTAGGCCTTGTAAATTATTGTACGTTTTAGTAGAAAGTTTGTGAATTGAAAGATTTTGACGCAAGTATTTAATTGCAGTCATCAATTTAATTCTGGAAGGAAGTTTCGAGTCGCGAGTTATGATAAAATGATTTTAAAAAATGCGCAACGGAAGTTTTTGTGCTGGATCCATCTTGACCTCATTAACAGCTTAATTTACAAAAGGGAACAAAAAGAGAGAAATGAAAGATTTAATTCTAAAGAAAAAAAAAAAAACCATTGCGTTACATGCTCGCTCGTCCCCTCAATTAGTGCAAGACAAACAAATCAAACGGGGATTGCACTCCAAGACACTTGCGAGTGTTTGTATTGATAAATTTGTACACATCGGTTAGAATATAGAAAAATGCCACACTGAAAATAATTATAGAGGCAGTAATTGAGCGGGTACGTAGAAGTTTAGAGGAAGATTAAAATAAAGTATGTGAGTGTGAATGTATATACACCATTCCATGGCACACACACACACACACACATATATATATATATATATATATATATATATATATTGCATAATAGTTTACAAAAGATTTCACAACAGCAGTCAAATCGTAACCTCGTCTCTAATTTTCATCCAAAAACTTTCAGTGTCATTACCCCATGTTCACATAAATATCAGTCATTTTCAATAAATTTTAATTTGGTTCATAGATGATTTTAAGAAAAAAAAAAAAAGCCAAGTACCTTTCCAAATTGACGAATATATTGTGAGATATAGACTACTATGATTTATAATTGTCTTGAAGACTTACTTTTGTATTGATCGATAACAATGGACATTTCGAACTTGTTGGAACCGGAGTTTATTTGGCTTTATAACAACGTAAGAGCTTTAGGTTTTGCCAGTTAGAAGTCTTTGATGATTATCAGTTTTTCCGTTCATCCATCAAAGTTGAGTCAGGATTAATTCTTTTCATTTTGTCTCAGAGCTTTGGTAGTTTTTAAGTTGACGAGAATTTCAGTTTCTTTTCAATTGAGTTTGGAGACTTTTTTTCTCTCCTTAATGTATCTAAAAGTGCGGAAATGAAGCTGGCTTGTTTCGATAAAATTGGCTATAATTTTTGCGAGGTTTAACAAGCAATTTGAATATAATAATTTTTGTTTTATATTTCACTATCATTTAATCTCCAGGCAAAAGACTCATTTGTGTAGGTCACAATCAAACCAGAGTTATTTGCCTTGACATGCCTCTAGTGATCATTTCAAAAGACTAATGACTAAATAAATGTTCTTGATACTTTTTTTCGTATAAATATGTCTTCAAATACTTTGTGGTCAAGGTTTTATCTAGTTCTTAAATTAATGTTCAATGTTTTGGTTCAGCACAAAGCAGGCATGACATTTTTTATGTAACCTATGTAGAATTACTTAAGTTTTTCTTTTAACTTTTATCCAAAATCGACTTATCAATTACAACTATTCAGAAATTTGAGAAGTAGGGAAAAGTATATGTCCACATTATTCTGTTTTTGTTTTACTTAGCATTTTCTGAGGTGAATCTAAGACAAAAGTGTCGCGAGCATAAGTATTAATATTGTAAGTTCAACAATCACATAACCTCATTTTTCATATTTAATTCTAGGTCATACTTTCATGCATTTTGTGAAAAAATGTTTTATACAATATTTCATTTTTTTACGCAGATTGCAGGAAAATTAGCTAGATCAGACGGTGGTCAGGGCCAAATTTTCTAATATATATATATATATCATATTTTAATCTTATTTTGGTGGCAGAGCCTCACTCTCTGCAAGGGGTACTTTTACTTCAAGCGCCTAGTTGGAAGCTTAATCCTTCCTCCTAAACAGGAAAGGCTGTTTTATTAAACAAGCAAAGCGTCAAAAACCAAAATAAATTGAAACTGAAGAAAAAATGATGCAAAATAATTTTAAAAACCTTTAATGCTGTTATTATATCTAAGAAACCTTCTGACTCTAAACCCTTTTCCCTCGCCTGTGATATTTATTTCTGATTACAGAGCAACAAAGGGATTTTTTTCCCCTTACAACGACACAGTATAGCCTTTAAGATAAACAGAAACCAGGGAAGTGAGTAAAGCTTGGGGTCGGACACATTGATCAATGTATAATAAATAACTTGTATAAACAAGCCTGCAAGGCATGCGTATCGAATTTTCTTGTCGATCCATTGTATCTTGCTCCACCAACAGCAGATTTATCGAGCGAGAGGAAGTTAATATAATTAAACATTTTGCCACCAGCGCAGTTTTGGTTTCTATTTTCAAAAAAAACGATGTTGATGAGAGTATAGTGTGTTGATATTTCCTTTTTACACAACTTGTAAAACAGATTTGTAACAAATCAAAGAGAAAGATTATTTTTTTTTCAATTGAAATTTTGACTCCCAGAAAGCGTTTATAAAGTAGGATCTGACGATATAACAGAGAGATGTATAATACTAGAATCATCTAGCACAAAGGAAATTTCTAGCATCGCTGTGTTTTATTGGCTACCAGAGCGACTTATCTCTTGAAAGTCCATAACTACATTTACCAAAAAGTAAAATGTTCTCAATTGAATATTTTGAGTTATCAATTATGTATGAACCCAAAACAATTCTGCAACCAAATATGCCTGTAAAATCTTAACAATCAAATACCCCCGTCCCCCGTCTCGCTTGATGTAATGGACATCCATGTTGAAAGAAAGAGAAAACAAACTACTTAGCTCTGTCTTCCATATCAAATTGAACGGGAACAAAAGATCGCGAACATCTGAACTTCTTTTTCAGAGGAAAAAAAAAATAAAAAAGGCAACATCGTGAGCATAAACTTGTTGTAAGGATGAAGATCTATTAACTCAATTTTTCCAAGATATCCTGTTTTGAGAAAAGATGCGAAGTCTAGAGCTAAATCTAGCTCTGAATCCAAAGGAAGAATTCAGAGAGAAGAGCCATCCCTAAAGTTGTCACCAACTGGGTGCCGCGATAGAGTCTCAGAATAAAGTTTGCTTATCTTCATGCTTTGCATTTGCCTTTTTCCTTATACATCGCCAGGACCAAGTTTATAAAGATCGCTACATAGGTCTATTTTAACTCTTGACCGGGCTTGTTGTGAAGCACCGTCTCTCGAAAATCTGCAGATAAACATCTTCAGCATGTGCTTGCGGAAAAAAGTCCGGTTTGGTCCATGAGAACACTTTGTGATCAGACGTAATGACGTCCAGCCTTGGAATATAAGCATTCATATTTTATACTAAGATAATGGCTTTTAAATGGGTCAAACTCAAATTTAAGAGCGTAAAAATAGGTGAATACATTAACAAATAATTAAACAAATATAAATGAAAAGTTTATAATATTTTCGAAACTTCAAAAAGATACAAGAACTTGGAATAGCTTCATCAAGGCGTCTTTGTCTTGCGTTGCTTATTGTTTAATGACATTTCGGTTTTGAGCATGGTAAATAATTCCAGTAATTAAGTAATGGAAACGGCATTCGTTCGAATCATCGTGTTGAATGAGTAAAGAAAAAAATATTTAACATATGTTCAAGCTTACATTAAAGAAATAAAGTCATTTAATTTCAGAGATGAAAAAGTCAGGGATGTCCATAAGCTATTGATCAGATTCATGTATTGCCTACTGGGACTTAATAGAGTTAAAGGGGAAAAATGATATTTAAAAAATAAGGAAATAATTATTATCATGGCTCCGACAGATAATGAGATTTTGCGCAACGAGATGCTGGAAGAAAGTTGAGTATTAAAATGTTGTGCATGTATGTTGCCACGAGATATGCTGGAGCTTTTTAAAGATCTACCAATTTTTTCCCTATAAAAATGGCTCGATACAAGGTGATTAAAACAAAATCAAGTGCAAAAAATGTTTTTAAACCGAAACATGATTTAAAGAGTGCTTAGGTTTAATTCAAAACAAATGTCAACATAGATAAAATTTAAAACAGATTTTCAGTTGCCGAAAAGTTTTGGAATTTTTAGTTTCTATAAACTTAAGAGATATTTCTTTGTATAACTTTACAAAGTTTGAGTCATAGATAAGTTCTAGTAAAATAAATGGTAAACTCATGTAGTTTATCATGGCTCCGACAGATAATGAGAATGTATTTGGGTCAGTTGAAGAGAGAGAGAGAGAGAGAGAGAGAGAGAGAGAGAGAGAGAGAGAGAGAGAGAGAGAGAGAGAGAGAGAGAGTTCCATTAAAAGAATTTGGCACATGGTTAACGATTCTATAAATTGAAAAATGTCTAAAAAGTAGAAAAAAATGGTATTGCTTGAATATTTAGGCTTTGTTACGGTACGCCAGTGAATACATCCAGGATACAAACGACATTATATATTGAATACTTAATTCTCTCCAGTCCTGCGTTGAAATTAAGCTCTCAAAGATAACAATGATCTAACTAGCTTTTTAAATACTTGAAATTTATGCAGGAAAAAAGTGTTTGCTTTCTTCATATGAAAGAAGCACCTATAGCTGAGAAACTGGTGAGATATGATGGTTGAAAAGCCATGGTTGTGTAGTTATTTGGGAATTTTTAGAATCCGGAAGCATTTATGTTAAAAAAATAAAATATTCGTTAAAGTGCAAGGAGTAACACTAGTCATGAAGACATGCTGTGATGGCCAATAAGTTGAGACTGGAAATCTTCAAAAGACAAGCGTAGATTGTGATTATCACTCCAAGCCCACCAAAAATAATATAACCACCAGTATAATTTGTGTGAGCGTCGATACTTTTCTAGCACGTCATACAGACTAGATGAGAAGATTGCGATCGCTTGTCCTTAAACTCTCTCTCTCTCTCTCTCTCTCTCTCTCTCTCTCTCTCTCTCTCTCTCTCTCTCTCTCTCTCTCTCTCTCTCTCTCTCTCTCTCTCTCTCTCTCTCTCTCTCTCTCTCTCTCTCTCTCTCATACATATATATATATATATATATATATATATATATATATATATGTATATGAGAAATAGAAGCATTTGAAATGAAAACCACTCAATATATTCAAGTTACTGTGATGATATGCCTATTCTAGGAATCGACCATAAACCATAAAGTATATAGTCTACAATTAGGACAAGATGGCATGAGGAAAACTGTTGCTGTTGGTTTGTATTTTTTTTTAAACCGCGAAGTAGATCAAAGGTATAGAATTAATAAGGTGTTTTAAGCCTTGCATAAAGATTCATAAGAAAAATATTTCAACAACTCATTTACTACAAACATTTTTGGAGGATACCATTTGTTCTTTTGTAAACTGCATTTACTCATAAAAATTGATTTATCCAATGACCTTTTTCCAGATTATTCCTCAACCACCTGCTTTTTTATATCTAAAAAAAAAAGTGATCGAACAAGGGGTATACAATGCTTCTGTGTAATATGTAGTGAGCTGTGGCGTGAACCTATACTATTTGAAGGCTGTATCAGAAAGCCACGGTGTGTATCGACTTAGAGGAAGAGAATTATGTTAAGGAAAGGTAAGCAAGCAGTATTAAAAAAAATGAGGAAAATCCATACACAAAATAATTATGATGCCATATATAGTTTGTACTTTTAGGCAACTATTAATTTTGCATGATCCATCAATAATGTGATCCTCTTTCTTTGCTCCAGATAAATTGTTTTGCGTGGAAAAAAATGGTCTTTAAAAGGGGTGTTTTTCTTTTGGGGTGGGATTGGTGGAAGAAATGCGGGTCGTCTCATAAAATTTTAAGAGATAAAACACATTCTCTTGCATTCGCTTTTCTTTGTAAAACGTTATGTATGACAAATATTATGTCTTTATAATTTTTTGATCCAGAGTTTACTTAGAAAGACCATCTGATTTGATTTTTAAAACCAGCAATGAAAACTTCATGATGAAAATTCTCAGTCTATATACGAACGGGCGTTAAAAATTTATCCAAATTTCAAGAGGTGCTTCATAAACGTAAAAATGGTTGGAATATTCTGATGCTCAATTGATGGGCATAATGTGAAAATTTATGACGTTTAGAATAAATAGATAAACAGAGGCTTTCACAGATGGGGAGAGATGAAAATAAATAGAAAAGTAGAAATTTAAGAAAACATGTAAATATTTATAAGAGACAGACATACACATGGGTCGGTAGATAGATAGGTGGATAGGAAGACAAACTGATAAAAAGATAGATAAGTAGATTATACAGAAAGATTAATAGACAGAAAGATAGTGGGTGGATAGATAGGTAGACAGATAGATAGATGGATGGATTGATAGAAGATACCCAAAAAAGATAGAAAGAAAAATGGACTGAAAAATTAATTACTACATACTCGATAATTTGTAGATACATTCAAAGTAGATTAGACATAATAGATATATAAATACATAAATAGATACATACATAGATAAATCAATAAAAAGCCAATAAGATGCAAAGGAGAAAAGAGAAGGAAAGAGATAGAGAGAGAGAGAAAGAGAGACTTTCAAAAAGACGCTGACAAATTAGACCGAGAAAAAAAGGAAAAGAGTGAAAGACAGAGTAAAAGAAAAAGAAGGAAAAGTGAAGAGAGTGAGGAGGAAGGGAAGGGGATGGGGAGTAAAATCAATATAGAGCACCATAGAGAAATAATTGAGAAAAGATAGATCAAGAAAAAAGACACAATGGAAAAACTACATGTTTGCAAGGAAACAAAAAAAAAAAAGAGTATTTATTTGTCGGAAAAGAGAAGTCAAATCTAGCCACAGGGACCGACGGAGATATATAACAAGTTTAAGACAATTTGTCTCTCATACTAGGAGACGCACAAATGAGTCAGAAATTGCAATACCATTTCTGTGGGTACATAGAGCCCGGCCAAAGTGCGCCCTCCAGACCTAAACGGTAGACGGGTTGCGTGTGTGCGCATGACAGTTACCGAGGAGAAGGACGTCACAACCAAAGAGATGATTCAATGAAACGTCTAGAATCGTGGGCCCGTTCGTGTCTCTATTTGAAGCTAATGCACGTAATGAAGTAGATTGCTGGTAATAACGGAGGACGGTACTGTCTGTTCTAGACGCGCTTATTGAGGGAAGCAAACGTGAAAAGAGTGGGGAAAAAATGCTTTGAAAGTTTCAACCAATTTGCGTTTGAAATGCTAAAATTGTCATTTTTTTTTAATCCTCAGTGGTCTTGAGTTCATCGTGAACGTAAAAATCAGTAGTAACGAAAATTGAGCTACGATTATCTTTTTATAAAGAAAACATATAATCGAAATCGAAGCAAGATGCAATATTCCAACTCCTTAAGGATTTTCTCGAGCAAATAATCTGTAATTAAATCAAAAGCATTTTATTTTCTTATTGTCTAATTTCAATGAAACGATTGTAAAAATAGATTCTTTTGCGTACACAGACATGAGCAAGTCTGTCGATAATGTCAAAATCTGACAGGCACAATTTATTCATCGAACTTGCCAAGAACAGGCTTTGCTCTTGGATTTGTTGGTCGATATTGCACTGGAAATAGTGTAGAACATGAATACAAATGATATGCTCTGTTTGCCAAAAACAGACAAGGAAAGAAGGGTATCACAGTTGCAGAAAATAAAACCATTATTCATTTCATCAAACATGACACAGATTAACTCATGTATCACATAGTAAAAAAAAAGATCCAGAATACCATTAAGGGATGAAAAATAGCGATAAAAAGGAAACAGTCTGAGAGAAAAAAAGAGAACGATAACTTAAAAGAGCTTTGTTCATACATTCAAACAAACATGCGTTCTCAGAAAGAAAGCCCTAAAAAACAATATTTACTCAAAAAGAGAAGAGGTCAATATATCGCAGAGAAACAGCGAGAGAAACATAAAGAGAAAGGGGAAAAGGTAAAGGAAAGGATGAAGAAAAAAGTAGGACAGGAAGCGAAAGAGAAAGAGAGAAGAGAGAGAGAGAGAGAGAGAGAGAGAGAGAGAGAGAGAGAGAGAGTAAGAGAGATAGAGAGAGGTAGTTAGATAGATAGATAGAGAGAGAGAGACAGAGAGAGAGAGAGAGAGAGAGAGAGAAAGAGAGAGAGATGCAGATAGGCAGACAGACTGTGACAAAAGGAGGGGCAAATGTTATTGTAATGAGATAGGTGAGAAAGAAAGAGCTAGAACATAAAGATACATGAAAGGGATTGCTGGTAGTAGAAAAATTGTTGGGGATTTAAAGGACATGAACTAATATACAAAGTGGGAAACAGACTGATAGTGACAGACAAATAGACAGAAATCGAAAATAAAGATAGATACAGCCGACATGTAGAGACCCAAGGAAAGATACAGTTAGCCAATTCAGACAAAAATAGAGTGTGGGTAGAATGAAAGAAAAAGAGATAGTAAGAGAAAAGAAAACAAAGTAGAGAAATAGAGGAAAGTCAAAACAGAGGTAATAAAATATACATATAATATAGAATGAAGAAAGAATAGGGCAAACAAAATATTAAGATCCACATACAGATAGAGATGAATATAAAGATAGATACAAAGATAGACAGAATAGATAGAGAGATAGATAGAGAGACAGATAGTAAAAGGGAGAGAGAAACAGGCAAACATAAAACACAGCAAACAAGTACAACGACCGTTTACTAACAAGTCATGATTGTCAAAAGCAATCGTCATGCTTTTTCAAATCCATCTTGCCTACTTCATGGTTCCACATAATGAACAACTTGACAGTTTAAAAGTTTCATTGAAAAGATACTCTTTCAGCACTCAGTTCAAGAACTATCACAGAGGTATAATACATGCCCATACACAATTGAAGAGCATATTTTAAAAGTTCAAAAAGGCAATTGCTGTTCTAAAACATATTGAAACATATGGCCGAATACACTCTACAGGTTATGCATAATTGGTTTTGATTGTTAAGTAAGATGTTTGAGAATGTGGAGTTGTTTAAAAAGAATCAATTTATCGTACTGAGGAAAAACTCTACAAAATCGAAGAAAATGCTTCCTCAATTATCGTGAAAGCAGTCACCCAGTTTAAAGAAAAAACGCTCTTCAATCAATGCCTCTTATAATTGCTTACCTGAAATTGGAACATGGATGAATAACCCAGTTGCCGACCCTCTTGTGGCGCATCTTCTCCTTGATGAGGGCATGCTTGTTGCCAAAGAGCTTCATAGCCAGCTTATTGTCTGAGGGCTGGAAGAAGTTCATGATCTGTTCCTTTAGGTAACTCGTTGTGCTAGAGACTTTGGTGGCGCCGGCCTCTGGACCAACACCGTTCCCGTTGCCGTTATTGTTTCCGGAGGCCGACTCGCCGCCAGGGGACAGGTGCTCCTCCTTGACAGGACTCCCATAGAGCGAGGAGTGCGTCTCTCCCAGGAACTTCACCCTCTGGTCCTGATGGTTGTTGCGGTAGTTGATTTCCGGGCTCAGATAGTCCGAGTACACAGAGTCCGAGTCTGAGTCTAGAGTTATGGTAATGGACGGGTTCACATGGCCTGATGATGGTGGGACACCAGCGGTGGCACTGGTCGTGGTGCTAGTTCCGCCGCCACCTGCGCTGGACTGCTTACCTGTGCCTGCTGCGCTATCCCCGGTGTTACCTTCGGAACAGGTGCTACCTAGTCCCCCTCCATCGCTCACGCCAACACCTGTGTCACCCTCCCCTCCTCCTCCTCCTCCTCCTCGCCCG
Source organism: Elysia crispata (assembly GCA_033675545.1). Classification (NCBI taxonomy): domain Eukaryota; kingdom Metazoa; phylum Mollusca; class Gastropoda; family Plakobranchidae; genus Elysia; species Elysia crispata. Next base: position 3,494,735 of record JAWDGP010004263.1, on the reverse strand, counting down.
TCGATCCCTCCTCCCCCTGCTCGCGAGTTATGCTGCACATGCAAGCGTTTAAGCTTGAGGCTAGGTACCCTGCGGGGGGCTCTGGTATGCTCAGGCCCTCCTCCTCCGCCTGCACCGCTAGCCGGGTTCGATCCGGCCATGCCACCGGCAAGCGAGACTCCCGAGGCGCAAGCCAGACCGTAGTTCCGCTGGGCATTGCCGTTTGCCGCCGCGCGGCAGAACTTGACGGAGTCGGATCGCGGCAGGCAAGGCGAAGGTATCGTCGCTACACTAACCGCGTCGCTTAACTGCCGCACTAGTCTATGCCGATGCTGAGGTCTGCGAGGAAACGTTCCTGTAGTTGTGGTTGTCTCTCCACCGATCCCCGAACTCCCATCCTCGCCACAATGACCAGACGCAAGGGGCGCGTGCCGGCCTGGACTAATGTTGTCTTTGAAAATTGTGTGGTAGCTGGGAGGACGGATGCTCGCGTCGCCCCGGTCATTCGTCATTAACATCTCGCCACTGTCAAGTGAGACTTGTCTTGGCATGGCGCGCAACAGTCTCTCATTTTCTCCCACTCTCCGCTTCTCCGGACCCTCTCTCCTGCTATCTCCCACTTCATCTCCTACTCCTCTGTTTGGATCATTGATAAACATCTCCTCACTATCCTCCTCCCCTAACGTGTCCACCATCATTTTTCCGCTTTTACCAAACCAGTCTTCGACCTTCTTTCGTCCTCTATGACTTCCTCTATCGCCACACTCTTTCCTTGACGCCTCGTCCTCTCTCGTCTTCTGCCCCTCTTTCAACTTTTCGTCTAAAACTTCTTTTTTCTTGAACTCTACAGTCTCTCGTCTTTTTAACTCTTCTTCTCTCCTCTTGGCATCTCCCTTTTCTCGTCTCCTGATGTCTGCTCCTTCCCTTCTTTTAGTGACCGGAGAAGAGACCGCGGCAGTTACTAAAGCAGTGGACTCATAATCTGCTCGATCATCGAAAAAAGCATTGTCGTTGTCATCATCATCTTCATCGTCGGTGGTGCTATCCTGCCGTCTAGATCTCAGAGGATGGTAGCGCGCCGGCGTTGCCGGGTGAGGGCATTGGTTCGGATCCTGACAGCTAGAAACTGAATAGACTGGTTGGTTCTGCAGGCTGTGAGTGGGGCTGGACAGGTGGTCAAGGTTGCGGGGCAAGCGGCGTGGAGGGGGAGTTGAGGAGCGTATACGTCGTCCAGAGGGAGGGGTGGAGCCTATAATCGACATGATTACTGTGTCTTTCACGTGACAAAGACGTTTTATTTAGGCCTCCTGAAATTGAGGAAAAAATAAATTTAAATTCAGGATGGACTTTTAAGGAAATTCGTAAACAGCATCGAAAAGACACTTAGTTTTAGCGAAGAATTCACGGTCAACAGTCTATCAAAAAAGGAAATGTATAAAGCCTTGTTAATTTATCTTCTTTCAAGCGACAATTTTCGCAAACATATTTAGTTTTTAATGTCTTACCTAGATTGTCAATACTTTGAAAAAAAATATATTTGATAAAATCAAAGTTCTGATTAAAAGTTTTGAGTCTTAATAACAACAAAAGCACAAAATAACAAAACAACAAAACAAAAACAGTAATACCAGCATGAACACGGTGCAAAAAATAGTGTATTACATGAGTAAGAGTAGAAAATTACGTTTTCATTATTTCCTAATTTTTTTTTGCATTTGGTTCTCAGCAATACTGTTTTCAATAAAAAACTTTGTCACACGATGTTGATTCAGGAAATCTGTTGTGCAACTTTTTCATATGACGTCATTATGGTTTAAGCATTGCCTGTCATTGCTGCTCTTGAATGATACTACGTAAAATTTAATCTCAGAAATAAAAATAAATGAATACCTCTCATCTATTAGCTAGGTTAGATCTGGTAATATTTCTTCTTTCTGAACATTAAGTAAGAGATATAGGAAAATAGCTCCTCAGTTAGTTAAACTATATACATAAATTTCCAAAGCATTCACCATTTTTGTGGAAACCTTTTGATCAACCTAAGGTTAAGTAAAAACATTTCATTAGTCCATTACGAAATAGGCGTCTTGCTTACATATATGGACGATAAATTGTTCGTGCTCTCAACGAATCCATGTAGCTTTACTTCAGAAGTGTATGATATATAACAAAATAGATCATGCGATTGTTCTCGCGAGGATTTGAAACCTACGTGAATATTTTTCGTTTTTTCGAGGCTTATATCGTAAGACAAGGGCATATTCGTGGTGTCACGTGGTATTACGTTAAATTCAATAGTCACACTTGAAGATCTAAAGGTCAAGACTACAAGAAAACAAAAAATAATAGAATAAATATCTTGAGCCGCATTACGAAAACAGTTGTTTATGGTGGATTAAAAGTACTAAAAAACTCGCCGTCATCACTAGAATAATTATGCAGATCTAGAATGTATTGGAGATGCAATATAAAAACCTTTGATAAAGATAGGGATTCATACAACCAGGAACGACAAATAGAATAGAAAAAAATCAATATCACCGAAACACTCAAGAAGCATGAATGTTGTTGCCAAACAAAGAAACAGTCAAACCAACAAAACATTTTATATACTTACTTTTAGGGGAAAGACAATAATGTTAAGACATTTTAGTATGAAAAAATTATAAGCTGAACAACTGGAAACAGGAAACATAACTCGTCATAATAATGTAGAAAAACAGCACAGATAGTTTATCTGGTAGAGTTTCTGACGTACAATGGAACCAGTTTTCTTAATTTAGTGTTATTAGATGAATGAATTCTAGCTAGCAAAACTGGAATATTATATAAAAGGTAAATCTGTGGTTTCCAAAACATCCTGCATAAATAAATTCAATTTCTTCTCACCCAACACAAAACATACAACAGCGCTGCAAAAATGCCAATATGAAGAAACTAATTTTCTTATTTGGATGGCATTGAACAGAAGAGAACTTTTGTTTCTGCTAATGCATCATGTAAAATGTCAAAAACATGCGGCAAAGATATAGAAATGCAAAGAGGAGGAAAAGGAATCTCGGGCATTAGAGCGGAAGAAAATACAGACAAGTTAATGGAATAATGAAAGCGATGGAGATTGAAGAGGATATTACTGGAAGAGAGATCAAGAAATAAAAAAAAAATTTAGAGGATTCTATACTTCGACAAAGAAATGAAGAGAGAGAGAGAGAGAGAGAGAGAGAGAGAGAGAGAGAGAGAGAGAGAGAGAGAGAGAGAGAGAGAGAGAGAGAGAGAGAGAGAGAGAGAGAGAGAGAGAGAGAGAGAGAGAGAGACAGACAGACAGACAGACAGACAGACTGAGAGAAATGAGAGTTCAAGAAAGAGTCAAACGGACATACAAACAGACAAGTCATGAATATTGAATATGAAATCTTATATAGGAAAAGATGTTTTCAAAATGAGTAGTTAGCAAAGAAAGTGGAATAATTTGCAAACACATTTTATATTAGATTGATTAGTATCTTTTTTCTGAATACAACTATTAAAGCCTTCAAGATTGAACACACTATTTAATACTGGGGCATCTAGCAGATGGAATCTCTCATACATCGAGAGTATCGTAACAGAGATAAAGAAAGTCAGGTACAAAAAAAAACCAAAAAAGAGGGGGGAAAGTGTCTGTGTGTGTGGGGGGGTGGGAGGTGGAGAAGAGTGAAAGTGGGGATGAGAAACAGAAGGAAAAAAAGAAGATAAGCGAGAGAAATGACTAAGGAAAATACGTCAATACACTGCTAAATCAAACAATTTCATTCGGTTACTAAAGAGATAGCACAGTGCATCGAAAAACAGACATATAGACAGAGAGGCTAACAGACAGAATCAGAGAAAGATTACCCGAGGAAAAAAATGCTAATACAGACAATGTTAGAGATAGGCAGAGAGACAGACCGACAGACGGAAAGATAGATTGCGAAAGTCGGAAACCCAGACCGAAGAAATCATGCTTTTGACATGTAGAAGGCTTACCTCTTATGTTCGATCGTATGGCATGGGCATGTCTTGATATTGATTTTAATAGTGAGAACTCCTGCTTGGTGTGAGGCGAGTAATGTAAGTTTGGATTGTTTGATTTCGATACACATTGTGTGCCTATGTTTTTGATAATTTGATCTTTTAAACAATTATTGCCATTATTTTTGGTTGATGTTTTTTCGGTAAGTAAAGTAGCACATACAGACACTTACCTTGCATGCTCATGTACATTTTGACTGATGAAGCCTAATATTTATTTTAAAGCGCACATGAGAGTAGTTACAAACAGAGATAAATGTAAATTACATTATTTTTTATAGCACCTAAATTATTTACATAACATCAATGAACTACCAAGCATGGGCTGACAAATATTAAATGTGTTTCATTTTACATTGGTTCCCTAACTTTTTTTAATCTCATCTCCGAGATCTAGATCTGAGAGAAGAAAAGTCCTCTAATCTCGCTTTACTTTGAGCTTCATTGTTTCGCTCAATCGAGCACTGTCCCCGCATCTTTCTAGTTTGTAGCTTTCTTTAAAATATTCGGCTATCTAACAATAGTGTGAAACTCAAAACGCACCATTGTGTCTTAAAGACCTACAGAACTTCCCCTGTCTTTGTTTCTTTGTGTAATTGCCCGCTTAATACAGAAATACATTGTAACTTTATCCTCGGTTTTTTTTCATTGCACAATTCAATTTAATAGGGATACTGTAGATATTCAACTCTGTGCCTACAACACAATAATACTTTATTCCAGATCATTTGCCCGCGAGACAAAGCGAAACTAACATCAACAAACAATAAAACTGTGAATGTCTTTCCAATCGAAACCTACTTTGGACTTTATCAGCATAATCTATCTATCAGTCAGTCTATCAATCTATCTATCTATCTATCTATCTTTATATATATGTATATATATATATATATATATATATATATATATATATATATATATATATAGTTTGAAGATGAGTTGGTGGCCCGGAAACGAAAAACAACAGCACAAGGTCGGAACGACAACCGAACACACGTCAGTCATACCCGAAGAGAGCGGAGGAGAAGCGACAACTTTGTCCTCCGCTTGAAACACCAGTGTCGGATGAAGAGAACTTAAGGTAAGATCTTCTATATCTATCTATCTATCTATATATATATATATATATATATATATCTTTCCAATCTATCTGCACTTCATATCTTTTGTATTGTAACGTCTTGCAAGCTTTTCAGATAATATTATTCTAGCCTTACAAATTACACTGCTGTCTTTTCAAAGATACACATACGCCTTCATAGTTAAAAAAAAAATTCTAGCTATCACATGAAGACTAAGGCAATGGAAGCATGGTTTAAATGCTTATGAGCTTTCATAACAAAGAAACTAAAATAAACCAATGAAGAAATTTACGTTCAGCGCAGAAACTACTTCTTTGACTCAAAATAACACAATGTTAGGAGTCATCACTCTTAGAAAATGTATAATTTATTTAGAACATTTAAAATCAACTGTTATAAATACTGAGCAGTTGTATGTCCCACTTGACCTAAAAACCTTTTCGGTAGAAACTTCCGTTAGAAGCAGCTTGTCTAAGTATTTAGATAAGTAATACTGGTCCAACACATGTAACTAAACATCGTATATGAAAGTTATCCTTCTCGCTCCATCAAAACATAGAGATAAACGCTTTGAGTAAAAGTCTAATAAATTTTAACTTCCGTTTCCAACATTTTGAGCCGCAAAAACTATTTCATTTAATGTTTAATCATCAAAATCAGAGGTTCTTAACCTTGTTGTAGGTACCGAACCTCACCAGTGTCATATGTGGATTCACCGAATCCTCTTGAATGAAAAAAAAAATTATTTTCAAATTGAAGACATATATATGTTTTTACTGGCTCTGTCGAACCCCTGAGGTCGACTCACCGAACCCCAAGGGTTCGATTGAACCCAGGTTAAGAAACTCTGATCTAGATGATTAAAAATTAAAACCATTTACCTCTCTCTGCATTAAGTGCATTTAAATGTTAAAAACTTAAGGTTCTAAGCTTCCCTCAGTGCCACAGAGGGAAAGGACGCTACAATGAAGGTCGATAGGAGTTTTATTCGAAAGGAGGTGGGAAATCAGTGCTATTGCACCCATGCCATAAGAGCAAGCCTTTAAAATATTGGTATCTTGCGTAGAGCTGTACAGTTATACCAACTTGCTTGCTGTCTCAACAGGACATCTAAATCAAATATCCATGTATAATCTAAAACTGGTCTCATGACTCATAGATTGGAAAACGTTTAATTCATAAAACATTAGTTTGAAAAGTGCTATTAGAACTGGGAACAACCTGTATTTATAACCCAAAACCATGGATTTTTCCTTCATAAATCTTTAATTTTCACACGCTTTGGATTGTATGTTAGTTTTGTTTCTTTTAAAAACCAATATTGCTTTTCCCTTGCTCAGTAATAATCCTTTACACCCTATCTCAATTTTTCAAGAAAGCGAAAGAATCATGGTAAAAAAATGGCTCTCTTTTCGATGAAATTTGCCCAACTCAGTTGAGACAAACAAGAAATCTGGACCGTGCACTCTTGTGTAATGCACCCAAGGCTTTTGGCTGTTTGCCACACTTTTTTGATACATTGCGCTAACAATATAGATTGCTGCAATGCGCGACACAATGCCCAGTCTGTACTGCATAAAGAGGAATCGCCAATTCTTTAACAACATCGTGAATATCACAACTCGAACTGCAGTTCGTTTTTTGTTGGTTTTTTTGGTAACTTTCAAATGCATTCAGTTCCTGGTTTTCAGTTTTTAGTAAGTCAGTAAAGCTAAAAAAAGTCTTTTTCACCTTGAAGACATAACGTACATAATTAAATGATAGCAGATTCTACGAAAGTACGAAAGCACTCGAACCGTGGCATCTTGAGAGAGTGGCTCCTCACAATGAGTGACAAGAAAGAGTACATATCATGCTTCATCTCTGAACGGTCTATCGCTATCATTGTCTGGATACGAGGCCTCTGATGCTCTTGGTCTATACTCCATTTATATAAATAAGGTTGGAAAAGGTGGATAGTGCGATAGCCATGACACACCATTTGATAGAATACAATCATGATAGTACTGCAGGAATGGAAAAAAAATTAATATGAGACCCCCACCCCCCTATATTCTTTCTCTCTCTCCTTTTTTCATAAAAAAAAAAAAAGAAAGAACCACAAAAACATAGAACAAACTGGGAGGAAACATCAACAGACATAAAGGACCGAATTTTCAGCCTATTATCGGGAACTTTATTTCTTTTCGTTTGGCCTTTTTTTTATTATGCATGGAGTTGCCAAAAGCTACTTGATTTAACTTCAGGTATATTTTAGGACGCGTAGAACCTTATTTTCTCTCACTCTGGTTACTTGGTACAACATGGGATGTGGATTATTATGATACCAGACTTGTTTTTCATGGACTATCGCCACACGATTAAAATGGGATAGCATTTCGTAAACCTGCAAAGTCTAATCACCATTTTCATCCTGTCTCTTGTGTGAGATGGAAGCCTGCGTTATTACTTTTAGATAATGTACTTTTGGGCTAGACCAATTTTCTCCGAAATCCACACCGGCTGCGACTCTGACGTCTAGGTGTTTGTTTAGCCTATCTTGATTTATACACCATCTTTGGCTTTTCGCTGTTTTAATTATTCAGGTATTTGTGTGCATCTCCCAGATCACCTCAGCCGAAAGCGGAGTGCCCAGTTCTCTCATCCTTCATTAACCATTCCAGGCATCTAGTATGGACGCCCACGCGGCCATTTCTGCGGAAAAGTTGAAAAAAAAATTTCCCCAAGATGACGTCTGGGCCCTTTACTTTTTTTTTCTTTAGTTCTCATTTTCCCCTCATTTTTTGTTGTGCGTTTTCTTTCGCATAATCGATTTCTCTGGTTTTCTTCTTTGCATTCAGTTTGTTGCTCGCACAGACTAATCCTTTCTCCCCCTCCCTCCCCTCCCTTCCTCTTTCTCTCTCTATCTCTCTCTCTCTCTCTCTCTCTCTCTCTCTCTCTCTCTCTCTCTCTCTCTCTCTCTCTCTCTAATCTTAAACGGTTTCAGCTCATGGTCTCTCATGCTCACCAATTTTCTGTGGGTTTCATATTTTTGACACCCCAGATTTAAAACTCGTCGACATCTCTACCCGGCACATATATACACACACGCTCGCACAGTCAAGTCAATTATTTTATTTTTTTGACACACCCTATTTTTAAGCGTCTCATCTTGTATCCACAAAGGGGAAGAAGAGGTTAAAAAAAAACAACTTTGATTAAACAGTCCCGCTAAAACATTGAATCATATTGGGGCACTATGCTTGAAATAACAGATCATGATTATTGCCATTTTTCACAGAGTTTCCGCCTGCCCTTGCACTAGTTGTTGTCTTTCCATAAAACTCACTTTAGAATTAAATGTTTAGTTTTTCTCCTAACTTTTATTTCCAGATATGATTCTCTCCTTTTTTTAGTCTTAATATTTTCATAAAATCCATATATAAGCGCAATATTACCGTCTTTCCGTCTTTTCCATTATTCATTTTCTATCTCTAACTTTCTCTCCATAGCTTCCGCTCACTCTCTCTCTCTATCTCTCACTTTCTCTCTATCTCTGTCTGTCTCTGTCTGTCTATCTGTCTGTCTGTCAGTCTGTCTGTCTGTCTGTCTGTCTGTCTGTCTGTCTGTCTCTCTCTCTCTCTCTCTCTCTCTCTCTCTCTCTCTCTCTCTCTCAAACACACACACTTCTCTGGACGTATTTTTGCAATCGATTCTCATTTGTCTGATATGTGTGTGTCCTTTTTTTTTTTACAATTATAAGCATCGCAAAACTCTTTCATTTAACCAAATTCCATTTTTACATCTGAAATCCCCACTTTGAGCTGTTCATACATCGGTAAATGTGATGCTTTTTGCTGTTTCAGACATTGGCTGTTCCAATTATATCAATTCTTTATCTACAGCCATTAAATTTTCAATTTGTTATTACTAGAGCTTGGGATACAAAACTTCATGAAAATCATATTAAAGAAAAACGTCTCACTACAAACGCCTTTTATACAGAAGATCTCTAAGAACCGTTAACATTCGGGATCTGAAAGATAAAGTAACTTTGCAGTAGATGATCTACATCAGACGCTCACTTTTGGGTTTTGCTCTTTTTTTTTTTTAGGGGGGGAGGGGGAAGGGGGGTGGGGGGATTTTAAGATGGTGTAAGGAAAAAGAAGTAAGAAAGAAAAGGTAACGATAGATAAGAAGGAAGAGAAATAAAACGAAAAAGTTTTGCAATAATGTTAATAAAAAAGGAAGAAAAGTATAATCGAAATAATGAAAAGCAAAAAAGGAGGAATGGCTTTCATTTATATTATTACAATAGGAAGAAAGGAAGGAAGTGTAGACTTAGTAAAGAGAACCACAACTACAAACACATACAGGCAAGAAGAAAAGGCATTCGAGGAGTAGAAAAACGAGAATGATAAAAGGAAGGAGAAGAGATAGAAAGGCAAGTAATTTAGTGAGAAGAAGTGGGTTAAAGAAATAAAATACTGCTTTACAAAATAGACAGACACCATGATTAAGTTGACAAGAAAAATAGCAGCTAACTACCTAGTAGTAGTAGTAGTAATAGTAGTAGTAGTAGTAGTAGTAGTAGTAGTAGTAGTAGTAGTAGTAGTAGTAGTAGTAGTAGTAGTAGTAGTAGCAGTTATAGTAGTGGTGATACTGGTGATAGTAGTTGTAGAAGTAGTAGTAGCAGCAGTAGTAGTAGTAGTAGTAGTAGTAGTAGTAGTAGTAGTAGCAGATGTAGTGGCAGTAGTAGTAGTTGTAGTAGTAGTAGTAGTAGTAGTAGTAGTAGTAGTAGTAGTAGTAGTAGCAGATGTAGTGGCAGTACTAGTAGTAGTAGCAGATGTAGTGGCAGTACTAGTAGTAGTAGCAGATGTAGTGGCAGTAGTAGTAGTAGTAGCAGATGTAGTGGCAGTAGTAGTAGTAGTAGTAGTAGTAGTAGTAGTAGTAGTAGTAGTAGTAGCAAATGTAGTGGCAGTACTACTAGTAGTAGTAGTAGTAGTAGTAGTAGTAGTAGTAGTAGTAGTAGTAGTAGTAGTAGTAGTAGTAGTAGTAGTAGTAGTAGTAGTAGTAGTAGTAGTAGTAGTAGTAGTAGTAGGGAAGCTTAATAAATACCTTCGCCGTGAACCTCTCTTTTTAGGGAGCGTAGTGCAGTATTTGTATAAGCTATGTTCTCTTTGAGTGGCAAGGCGATGGGTGCAGAACCATCTATAAATCGATGGTTCTAATCCTACCAATTCAAGCATTTTTCGGCCATTTTCACTTAAAGCCTTATCTAACCACTGCTGAGCATTACCTGAAATTCTAGCTCTTATAATTCTTACTTATAGTAGTAGTAGTAGTAGTAGTAGTAGTAGTAGTAGTAGTAGTAGTAGTAGTAGTAGTAGTAGTAGTAGTAGTAGTAGTAGTAGTAGTTGTAGTAGTAGTAGTAGTGGTAGTAGTAGTAGTAGTAGTAGTAGTAGTAGTAGTAGTAGTAGTAGTAGTAGTAGTAGTAGTAGTAGTAGTAGTAGTGGCAGTAGCTGTATTAGTAGTGGTAGTAGAAGTGATAGTAGTAATAGTTTTAGTAGAAGTAGCAGCAGCAGCAGATGCAGTAGCAGTAGTAGTAGTAGTAGTAGTAGTAGTAGTAGTTGTAGTAGTAGTAGTAGTAGTAGTAGTAGTAGTAGTAGTAGTAGTAGTAGTAGTAGTAGTAGTAGTAGTAGTAGTAGTAGTAGTAGTAGTAGTAGTAGTAGTAGTAGTAGTAGTAGTAGAAGTAGTAGTAGCAGTTGCAGTAGTAGTAGTAGTAGTAGTAGTAGTAGTAGTCGTAGTGGTAGTAGCACTCATACTAGTAACAAGTTGGAATTACTCATGGGCCAAGCTTACTAGATAGCTAGATGAAGTGACAGACATATTACCAAGCATAGACAAAGATGAAGAAGCAAAGACACATTTTCAAAATGAGAGTAAAAAGACCGATGCTGAAATAATTTCGTTTTGAAAAAAACAAGCTCACCATTTTAATAGACGAGAAGGAATAAAGACATGACGTGTGCAGAGAATAATCCACTTATGTTCAATAGTAAACTTGTTTGGCCCATGATGGATAAGTTGTGCAATGATAGCATATTGGAATACAGAATTGCGAAATACTTAGCTCCGATGGGCTTCGCTTTGTGAGAAATCTGCATCAAACAAGATGAAGCAAGAAAAATAAAATGAATCACAAATGTATATCCCCCTCCACTCACAATCACGGTCTTTTTCTCCATTACTTTCTCTCTGCACTGTCTATAATTGGAAGATAGTTTTATTCATTAATGGGTTTCGACTTGAATAATGAATTTCGAAAGGAAAATGAAAATGTATGCTGACCTTTAAAGGTAATAAAGTTAGATATCAAGATCTGTAAAAAAATATTTTCTAGAACAGATAGAGAAATTTAGATTTATGAAAAGACAGAAAGTAAACAAAATATAAAAAAGTTAGAAAAAAATTATAGCGATATAGGCTGGAATCGAACTTAAACTCTTCCATAGCACCCACAACCTTGACGAGTAATGTTTTGAACATCTATGTCTTTTATTTTACTTCGACTATCTATCTTTACGTGCAATGAATCCATTCCATTTTGAAAACCTTTTTTTCTTCTTATTTTTCACACTATTAGGGGGCTTTGCTTGATAAGCATTCGTTAGCTAAGCACTTTTTCCAAATGCTCAGTATATACATCATATTCTATGAAGAACTAACACAAGCATCGCTATAGCAAACAAATGGTGAAGCCATTGCGTTGATGAAGACAAGTCCACTATGAACCAAAACTATTACTTTCAGTATTATATTTGGAATAGTGAGCTGGGGCAAAACCACAACCGCAGTTATCTAGCGCTTATCCACGCCTTTCAAAGCACGTACGATTCGTCTGAGACCGATTATCTTGTGTGAGAGCTAACAAACAGAAGTTACATTGACATTGAGTAGGGTTTAAAAATGGTTGGGATTTCAACGATTCTTTATGATCAGAAAGACGGCTGTGTGAAAGAGAATACAAATTCCGAAAACTACTCAGAAGTAAAAAAAAATGCTGGATTAGATGAGAATAAGTTAAAAACAAAAGTAAGGACATGATGTTTGAAATACAGTGTTACAGAATAGTATTCTGTACAATAAAAAAGTGAGGAAAAGTTCCGTGTAGGAAAAGTACAAAAACAAAGGCGATGAATAAAGATCTTGAGGGACAGAAAAAGAAAAATTGAGTGAGAGGAAAAATATGAGAGAAATATAGAGAAGGGAAACAGAAAGGGGAAAAAAATGGAGAAAGCCAGAAAACGGATAAAAATTAAGAAAGGGAGGGGAGAGAATTAAAAGAAAAAAATCAAAGAGAGAGATAGACAGAGAAAAAGAGAGAGATAGAGAGGGAGAGCGCGAGCGGGGGGCAGCAGAATAAGGAGAGTAATTACCTGGGGCCCATGAGCAAACAAAGCCGCAGGCGGATGAGCCCAAGAGGAAACAATGTTTTATGTAAGATGTAATGGGTCTTTTACGAGTTCTTACATATCGTAATAATTTTCGATGGTTCTTGCAATCTTTTGTGGTCCGATTGCTTTTTACATGAAGAAACTTCCACTCTTAATCATAGAACTTTATTGTTACCTTATACCATCGTGATTCAATGAGAATGAGGATTGTTTCTATTTCCATTTTATATGGAAGTCCAAACATAGTATTATGTGTAAAGAAGTGTATCTTACCTTAAAAAGGTAAATCGAAATTAAACATTATTTATGCCGGGCACCAAAGTAACGTGTTGTAACTAAAATGAGAAATATAATATTTAGACACGTGAAATAAACAGTATACAGCGATTTTTATACACGTCAGTTTCTCTTAAATTTATTGTGGTATCATATAATTGATATGATATTTTATTTTCTTTACTGCACTTGGCAGGCGAAACCTGCACCACAGGACTGACGTTTGGAAACGATTCATTGTTCTTTACTCTTCTTCCCCCCTTTTTTTTCTGCTTGAAATAGAGGGTACATACTAACTGCCATTGGGGTGTGTAGAGTCTCGATCTTTCCCGTACATCATTGGCGTGATGCCACATTTTTTTAAACTTTATCTTGTCTATAACAACTGCCAAAAGTATTTTCTAGCTTTGTCACTCGCTGTATCATTCAAATACGAAAATAAGATTTCATGGCAAAAAAAAATCTTCATACCATAATATTATGTATATTCATTATAAAAGGAAATTACTTTGTTTCATTTCAAAGTCATTGATTTTCTTCATGCCCTTGCAAGTAAAAGTAAGACTAATTATAGCCAAAAAAAGTACCAAGTTTTATACGGGACCCACACTGGGTTCATTGTCGTAACTACCATGGTGGTGAAAACGTAAGTGATTCTTAGCAAGGAAAACAAAAATGTTTCGGTTATTACAGTTTGAGTGGTCGCTGAAAACGATTATGTACGACTGTTGCCTCACCTCCATGATCCAATCCAATAATCCGCTTTTTGTTCACCTTCATCATATTAAAAAAAGATTAAAAAACAGTGCATAAATTCTATTATTTCTATTGTTTTAATGATTATATTTTACGATACATACGCATTTATAAACCTAAGGTCTTGGAACTAGTTATTGAAAGCGCTAAAATTGGATTTCAGGCTATTTCAAAGCCGTTATCGAGAATCGAAATCGTTAGACACAGCGCCTATCGTTCTGAAGCTAACATCCAGGTATGTTATTTCGTAAAACTCGATGAATCAATATTTCTTTTTTGAAATATGAGAGCATTCATCATATAACTTTGAGACAAAACTAAACACAAGATAATAAATTGTTTCTAGCAACTGTTTACATTTGCAGTGTACATGAAGGACTTATAGCTTCTAAATAAATTCTAAACCTACATTGTGCGGGTTGCTTTCAACAATAGTTTCTGTGTGTGCTTTTAAAATGTCTCTCGTCTGAACTGTCATCAAAATGAACGATCCATCAGAAGTTTCCATAGCCCTTGACAGTCTAGAAGAATTCAGTGTGAATACTATAACCAAGCGACTGTGCTTTATTGAACTGATGATACGACACAAAGACTTATTTCTCCCCCTGCTATATATTGTAGCAAAAAAGTTGTACAAAAGAATTTACCCAGAGCTCAAACAGGAAAAGACAGTTAAAAAAGCCAGTGCCTTGGGAGATAAGAGATTAAAAATAAACGCATCTAAAAATATCGCTGTACTTAAATATTTAACATGAAAAGATGATCTTCATGATGTTCAGACACAGGGAACAAGAGTAAAATGTTAGGGAGATGGCAACAACACAAAACTATTACATGGCCTTTCTCTAGGAGATATGGTTGGAATGGAAGCTAAGTGCAACTTAACATGTCAAATAGAGTTGTGAAAAGGTTTCGAAACATTATGCTTAAGACGAAACTGAAACAAAGACAAGACAAGGAAGAAATTGAATTTTTAATACTGGCCTCTCGTGGATTCGTTAAGCAAAATGAAGAAATGTCACGTCTTGCTCCTTCATTTCCCATATGATTTAGTTACATTCACAATACTCCACAAGACTTGAGGATTGTAGTATCTAACATTAATATTTCAGTAGTGAAACTAATATTATTTGCCTGCACTCTAAACTGAGAGAAGAAGTATGAGACTGTTGAGAGGTTATCCATACTTTATCCAAAGCTGCTTCGATGAAACTCAAGGGTTCGATGAAACTCAAGGGAGCGAACTGCTGCTCGAAAACCATGATTGCTTGATAAAGAGTTTAGCAGAATCACAGTACTATATGTGAAGATCAACGAAAAAGACTAGGACAGCAACAATTTGATTGGTTAGCGCCAAGGCATAGAAATTTTCATCAAAAGATTCAGGCTTGAGCTTTCGAAGAGCCTGCGATCCTTCATACCCGGTACAGTTTATTTTTAATTTTTATTTTTATCAAACGGTGAACACGCCTATTGTTGGATCTAACTTTACAGTCATTTAAAAAAAAATGCCGAAAGATGGATGCTTTTGCGAATAGGAACCACGAGGTGCTTTTTCAAATGAATACACAAACATCTACCAACACTTTATCATTTTTTTTTTCTGCATTCAATCTGCGAGCTTGACTATTCCGATCTCTGATCTCGTTTCGACTGTGGTTATTTTTGAAACTTAGCACAAACACTACATATTTTAGTGGCAGTTCTCAGCATGGAATTGACTATGTGTCCTGTAAAATGTTTTTCTTCTTCCGTTTTTTTTTCATTTTCAAACATGGTATTTTTCCCAACCAGATAACGAGAATGTCATACTTAAGCCATGTAACATTAGTAACCAGAAAGAGCATAAAATCTTTGCTCTTCTGAAATGATAGTGAGCCAACGGAATAAAGTATGTTTAACAGAATTAATTTACAGCTGTGGACTTCTCGGAGGAGGAGGAAACGTTTCTGTTGTAACAATTAGGTTCTCATTTCACACTTAAACACAGGGGGGGGGGGGAGAGAAAGAGAGAGAAAGAGAGAGAGAGAGAGAGAGAGAGAGAGAGAGAGAGAGAGAGAGAGAGAGAGAGAGAG
This sequence comes from Elysia crispata, assembly GCA_033675545.1. Lineage (NCBI taxonomy): Eukaryota > Metazoa > Mollusca > Gastropoda > Plakobranchidae > Elysia > Elysia crispata. The sequence continues at coordinate 3,479,075 of JAWDGP010004263.1, read as the reverse complement.
AGAGAGAGAGAGAGAGAGACAGAGACAGACAGACAGACAGACAGACACACAGACAGACACACAGACACACAGACACACAGACAGACAGAGACAGAAAGATAGACAGACAGACAGACAGAGACAGAGAGAAAGAGGCAGAGACAGAGAGACAGACACAGAGAGAGAGACAGAGAGATAGAGAGAGAGACAGAGAGACAGGGAGAGAGAGAGAGAGAGAGAGAGAGAGAGAGAGAAGGGAGGGGATGAGGAGAGAGTAGAAGATGGAGGGAGAGAGATAAATAGTGAGGGGGAGGGAAAGAAAAACGAACAGAAATAGAAAGGGAATATATGAATAATTATGTAGATAGATGGATAGAAGGATAGATAAATGGATACATTAGCAGGCCGATAGAAAGATAGAGGTAAATTCACAGAGTCGGTCTGACATATGATTAGAGAGTTAGATGATTGAACAGATAGAAAGATACATAACAAGATAAATGTAGACGAAGAAAAATAATTGCATAATTATATAGATGTAAAGAAATAGATGAAAAAAATAAGACTGATCTTAGGTTAATTGAATTTACTCCATAAATCAAAGAAGAATTTTTTAAAACCAATCAGCTTCTTTGCAGAATCTTTTTATTTGTACTGGACAAATTTAACCCCATTGAAGGCTTTTTCATTTCACGGACAAAACATGGATTGCATATGGGTGTAAGAGCTTTCCAAAAAAAAAAAAAGAAGAAAAAAAATATTTTGAGTTATGAATGTAAACACAAATTCGACCTTTCTCAATTTGAAACATCGCAAACTAAATGAGAGGAATTACTAATGAAAGTATTTTTCTTCAGTCTGCTTTTATTAATGCCACGCAGAATCGATCTCTGTGCTGCTGGTAAAAGTATTAGTGAGTTGATAGATTCAACACTTCAAAAATAACTCTTCAAGTCGATCCTTGACACAAATATCAGAAAGATTATACGAAGACACGAATCTTAGATAGATTAAAAAAATATTGCCACACTCTGAAAAGTGTTGAATGATTTAAGAAACAAGCATAGCGGGAAGGATCGATTCACAAGATGTAGATAGTACGATCATAAGTTTTCGTATTGTAAAAAAAGTTCATATGATAAAAAAAATCGGTATCAGCCATAAATTAAAAAAAACAAATGCCATGACTTAAAATTAAAACATGCATAATTTTCTAATGAGGATACTGTACGTCAGCTTTAGGGTGTGCGTTATAATAATGTTTCGTAATTCTAATGATCAGATTTCCTGTTAACTTAAATTAAAAGACCACTCAGAGAATATAGCAGAAAGAAATATCTGATACCTCTTTACTGGTAAATTAAAGTTATAGCAGTTGGTCTTATTTTTTGTAAATAATAGTTGTTTTTTTTTTCGATGAAAATATCAATCAATGTCATTTCTTTGATTATATTTTCCTTAAAAATTTTTTTGACGGTTAACTGCAGATTTTGGAAATTAAAAAATTATTTCATAATAATGTGTAAAAGAAAACAAGGGAAACAATAGACAAGAACAGACTTGATAAGTAGTCTAACCTTGGTTACTTCCCTTCGTAAATTTTCTCCGAAGAAGAACTTAAGGTTTCAAATCCATAATTAAACAATCAGTAGCAAAATAAAACAATTGCCTCAAGAATACTTTTTAAATAAGGAGCATTGTGCAATTACTTCTTTTTCTTACAATTTTTATTTAAATTTAAGGCTCTGGTCTTAACCTGCCTATTTCAGGCAACATAAGCCTAGTTATCAAAACAATAATCCCTAGTCCCAAGGGAGTTAAGAGCAACAACAAGAACTGGTCTTAATTTGTCGAGTATTCAAGATTGATCGACCAAGGACAAAGCTTGTATTTTATATTTTTCTTTATTTTTGCTTTTCACTTTTGAATCGATATACCTATGCTCTCTCTCTCTCTCTCTGATATATTTGACTTATTTTCTTTTATTCGTCGTCCGAACATTCTCTTTAAACTCTACTTTGTACTTCTTAGTGCATCTATAATACTAAACTCTGGGACCTTAATTTTTATTCAAATATATCAAATTTTTAGGATCGTGTTCACTATGCTAAGTTTATGAATTGTTTTAACAATAATCGATTTTAATGCTCTTTTTTCATTTATTTCATAAATGTGTCTACAGCTGGCCATGCACTATACTTTGGTTGAAATTCTTACCTCGTTAGGAATAGGTCAATGCATTTCACGGACTCTCTCATACCTGACTTAATGGTAGATGTTGACAGTTGCAAAAACAGACTGAAATGAAAGAGATCGCAGGCGATGCAAGGCAAAGGCTACAGGGCGTTCCCTTTTTACCGCTATATAAATAAATGGAAGCGCACTGGGGTCATTAACGTAGGCGTGTGTTTGTGTACAAACAAACAGAGCTGTAAAGGCAAGACTGTTTCCTAACTTTGGACAATCCCTGGAATCGGCCGCTTGAAATGTTTGTAAACACATCTCAACAACATGGGATATACTCATCAGGATGCCAATTATGTTGGCATGTAATGCAAACGCCAGGTCTGCAGCAGCATTCTTACCTGCCCCGATTATTATGAAGACGTTTTATCAAGGGAGGTCGCTAAACACTCTGAGGTTAAAGCTAAGGAAGGCTAATAGAATGTCAAACTGTTTAAGTTCACCAAACCTGCAACCTTTTGTGTGTAAACAAGACGCTTTTAAGCAAAGTCGGCTACAAATAATGAAAGATGAAAATAAAACCATAGACTTAGGTGCAGGATTAAATATCATACAAGACTTGAATGCACTCGAAGAGTATCAATGCCAACAGAAAAGGTGACTGAATATGTTACTCCTCAAGCTAGTGGTGGAGCTTTTCTCAGAGTAAACATTTTCTAGGGTGATACTTATTCAAAATCAAAACAATAATAATTGCTCGTAAGAGAAGAAATAGTACAAGACACACAGTATTACTTTTTATGACCTGCTTAATTATTTATATGTATTGAAAACGTTTATAAACAACTGTCCAATGCGTTTTGCATCAAATCAATTGCGTTTATTTCTAATAAGTATTGAATAAATTGCTATGTTGCTATGTAAGTGATTTTTAAAAGTTATAATTATGTACAACTCTAACTTTGACGAAATAATCTTGTTTTGTGAGAATGATAATTCCATGAGCCTTAATGCTACATCTCGAATCACTTTGAAACTTGCAATGAAAGAGCGGAAAGAAAAGCAATTGTCAGAGAGCACGTTTTGGCTGCTTTATGTAAACTCCTGCAATATTTCTTAAAAGTGCAGCGTTTAATTCAAGCTGCTGAACCGCACAAATCAATCATGTTCTAAGAATATTTCAAACATTCCATTCTGATGACTTTATAAGGAACTTAATTCGCTTCAACATATTCAAGCGCTCCATTATATGTAATTATATGTAAAGCTTGACGTCATCTTAAGGTTTGAAGATCTTAAGGAAAAATATACATCTCAAATCATATGTTGTAAAGATTCACCATGAAGTCTTTGCCACACATACACCTACACACTTTCCTTATTTCTCAAGGTCTGGCAAAGCCACATATCAAATAAAAATGCTCGTTAACTTTTGTTTTAATGTTACCGTTATTTATCATGCAACGCTACATTGACTTCAACATAACTCTATTACCTCGACCTTTAAGATATACCATACTGCCAAAGAGCTCTAAGCTGACTTGAATTTTTTGTTGTTTTTATTTGTCAGCACCATATTGCTATTATGAAGACATCAATGAGTATTACAATCATAATTATATAACACAAGCTTGCTGACGCCCACATAATATCGATACAACACAAGACTTGCTGTAACCCAAATGATATCGATATAGTGCAAGATTGCTAATACCCAAGACATATCGATAAAATATAAGGACACTGAGACCTATTTTCTTGTTGGACATATAAATTATAACAATATCCTTTTATTTGTCAAAAATGGTATAATTTGGGAAATTATATGATACAACTATCTCATGTGCTCACGTAAACGGTTTATCTTCGATTCCTTCTTTTCCTAGTTCTTAAATACTTGTGAATAATATCTGTGTCATTATTCTACCGAAAAAGACTTTGGTGACGTTAAACATTTGAAAGCGACTACTATAATAATTATTGTCATTAATCTTGACAATTTTCTGCTTTTATTTATTCGCGTACAAAAATTAAAACAAAGAAATGAACGAGAAAGAGTTTAAAATTAAAAAAAAAGAACAAGGGAGGGTGTGGCAGGAAGTCAAAACTTCTTTTAAGAATGTTGATAAACAATAACAAAAAAAATGAAATAAATAAAAAACATAAAAAAACACAACATAAAAGCGCGCAACATTGTTTCTATATCATAATTTTTCTTAGAATAATTTTTGCTTCAATTATTTTTTTAGGACCAACATAGTTTTTGCTCTTCTACAATGTAGCTTTCACAGAAGCGTTGAGAACTCCGAAAAGCTGCCATGAGGTTTGTAAATTAATACAGAATTCTTTTCAAAGTTTATTGTTGTGCAATTAATTTCAAAAAGCCAATGCTTCATATTCATCTAAACTTTATATCGATTTAAAATCATGAAGCCAAGTTAATACATACAAATCAATTAAATGACGTCGATAATCAGTTCTAAAAGCCCACAATCACTAAGCACTAGACATAATACGCGCTTTCAAAGCAATGTAAATATTTCAATAAAAATAAATATGTAAATAGCCTTTTTTAAATCATTTCCTCCAATCTAATCTACTTTCCCCCTCCTCTTCCTCTCTCTCTCTCTCTCTCTCTCTCTCTCTCTCTCTCTCTCTCTCTCTCTCTCTCTCTCTCTCTCTCTCTCTCTCTCTCTCTCTCTCTCTCTCTCTCTCTCTCTCTCTCTCTCTCTCTCTCTCTCTCTCTCTCTCTCTCTCTCTCTCTCTCGCTTTCCTTCTCCCTCGTTCTCTTCCTCTTTCCTTCCTCATTACACTTCGTTTGAGTGTAATTTTGGAATAATATACGGCTTTCCTGTGTCGTATATGAAACTTTGCTAATTTTTTTCTTTACCTTTTAATGTTCTTTAAAAACAGTAAATTAATATAATTGTAGATTTGTCGTACTTCAATTACACGTCATTGTTATTTGAATTCTTTTTCAGGAGAAACAACCAATAACTAAAGAGGTTGCACAGCATTGTAAACAATGAAGCACAAATTATTGAAATGCATATAGAACCGAGAAAGCATGACTGTATAATAACAAGTCAAACATATTCAGTGAAACATAATATAGAGACCAGGTCTATATAATAATGTCAGATGTCGATAAACAGGTCTAAAAACAGAATAGTTTAGAAACTTTCCCTGTTGAGTTTGTAAACGCGCGATAGGTTATGTATATGAGAGTGAAAACAGAATTAAAAATAAATTAGCGTACAAGGAGTTTTTTCCTCTTATAGTGCTACAGGCCTTTTCTATAATAGATTCATTTCCTTTTTTAAATGTTAATAGAACTTTACGGCAAAGCAAGGTTCGTGAAGGAAATCTGCTGTATAGATCTACTGTACATAAGCGTTTTTTTTTCTTTTGTTTTCTTAAAAAAGAGCCCCTCCCAAAAAAAAATGAAGGGTAATCACAGACTTATGCTGGTTCAAAAAAAAAAAAAAAAAAAAAAAAGAGAGCGAGAGAGAGAAAGAAGATCTAAAGACAAAAAAATATCAACATAAAGGCCATTGAAGTAGGCTGATAGATTTTGAAAAAAAAAGTCGATAAAGAGATCAATCGAAAATAAAAATAGATAACTGAGTATTTGACAACAAGAAGGAGGTAATAGAAAGAGAGAAACAGAGAACAGTTTTTTGGGTTGTTTTTTTTTGTGTATAAATTTTATGTTCATTTCGGTTAGAAAACACTCTTCTATAAAAGAACTAAGAATAATACATTATGATGTCATCGAGTTTAAAACATAAAAAAGAGGAAAAACGTAACATAATGCAGATGAAAAAAATAACTTTAATAATTGCTTTTTGTTTACATGCTATGAAAAGAGATTATATCGCTCACTTAAGCTGCTGCACATGTTCATTTTTCCTCTCTCTTGTTCAATCACAATCTGTTTAGCAATGCATATACCTAAAATGTTCACATCAGCTCAGAGTGCTCTTTACTGGTGATGACTGGTTTACAGGATACTTTTAGAAATCCATTAACTGTAATTAGGAAATCTTTGAAATTATATAAACTTTCCCATTATTTGTTTACACTATCGGCATCTCTTGCGGTGTTCAGAAAGGCGATGGGCACTTTGTTCTGCGTGAATTACAGGGGAATGCATCGACTGGGTTCAGTCTGTTACGCCTTATTTGATGAAGTGCAGCTGCTAAACAGAAATCAGGGAATCTAATTCTTTGGTTTAAAAAAAAATCCGTTTTCTTTAAAGCTGAGTGTTTCTTTCCACCCCCCCCACCTCCCCCTCTCTCTCTCTCTCTCTCTCTCTCTCTCTCTCTCTCTCTCTCTCTCTCTCTATCTATCTATCTATCTATCTTTCTCTCTCTCCCTCTCGTTTCTTCTTTCATTTTTTTTGTGCACCAAGACATCCCAGCAGTATGCATGATTCTGAATACACCTGTGCAGCGCTACAGATAACCCCTTGTGTTCCACTTTTATTCCCTACCTATTAACTTCATCAGGTTCGCGTGAACTGCTGGAATTATAATCACTTTAGTGCAATCTGGACTTAGATAAACATCGAGAAGAGATGAGAAAATACCGTGAGAGCGTGCATCCCTATGTCTGTTACAAAGAGAAAGAGAGAAAGAGAGAGAGAGAGAGAGAGAGAGAGAGAGAGAGAGAGAGAGAGAGAAAGAAGGAGAGAGAAAGAAAGAGAAAATTTACTACATCTTACGAAGAAAGGAATGAGAGGTTTCTCGAGGAAGAGAGTGCATATTTTGCAAATCAGTTGACTCAAATCATAGCTTAAAAAGCAAAAAAGAAAAGAAAAGGAATGAAAAACTCCCCCCCCCCCATAAAAAAGAGAAGAAAGAAAGAAAGAAAAAGAAAAAAATTGAACCAAATATCACAGTAAAGCAATACATATTGATATTTACAATCATTAAGTTTTTATACTATAGTGAGACAGTCGCTGCGCAGAACAAAAGTCACGAACAAAACAAAGCGCAGATAATAGAGGATTGCGTTAAGTCCATTGATTTCAATACAAACAAAAAAACTTTCGTTCTCAGCCACACCGGTATGGCATGTCAGGAGAGACCGCTACCAAGATGGTCGTAGTAAATGAGAAGGAACAATTCGATAGATATAGACCTCAATGAACAAAAATGATTCGTTCATTCAAGTAATTTGAAATTTAGGAGGCATATCTCCTCCATCCCTAATCCCCTTCCTCTCCCAAAACCTCACTTTAAACTCTTCCCTTTTCACATCACTTCCTCTCCCCCCCCCCTCCCCATTCCACCCCCCCGCCCATCAACTTAAACGAAATTAAAATAAAAAAAGGGATGCTTCAAGACAAGATGGCGGGCTAGTTATGTGTAGATCGATAGCAAAGGAAGAGCGGGACAGAACAAGCCTTGTATTTTGTTATCGACCAGTAACCTCATTGTAGACAGCCTGATAGATGAATGGAGTTACAAGGAAACAAATTGGTGAGAAAGCAGAAGAGGAGGCACCTAGCCTTGCATGGTTTCATTATGATTACACTTGTAACTATGTTAAACCGTGTGAGATTTCCGTTTCCTTCCAATAGTAAATTAACCAAAATTCAATTAAACTGATACGCGATATCATTGCAGGATATTGATCCCGTTAAATGACCTGTGAAACAGCTTTTATTTAAATTTCATGACATATAATATTTATTTATTATGAATGTTTCCACTTTAGATAAAAAAATAAAAAGTAAACTACGGTGCCACAATATTAAAAGCTTTTGCAAGCTCAAATAGCATGGATGCAAAAAAAAAATCTTCCGCAATAGAAATCAAGCGATTCTAAACCATAACTTATAAAAGGACAATTTTGAAATACCCAACCTGTAAATATTGAGCTGCACCCAGAACAGGGATGGAAATATTTTCACCGTTTTTTTTTTTTTTATTTAACACAATTTTAAAACAAATAAATTAAGCAGCTTTTAAGCTTTTAACGTTTGTAGCTGTAGATCATTTCTATAGAATATCACCTAGGGTCAACTTTCAGATGATCGAGATGAAAATCAATGTCTTTACTTCAACCTTTTATCCCTCTCTTTTTCAGTTGTTATTTAAACGATTTTATTTTGTCTAAATGAAAAGGAAATTTTAAACAAAATACAAAATATATAAATTTGTTTTTAAAGGATAACATAGTCTTGTTAAAAATAAAATTACAATAGTCTCCTTGATGCCTCTCGTGTGTGTTTTTAAGTGGCTAAATTTTAATTTAAAGCATTCTTATGCACCTACTGTTTTGTTTCATATTTTTAGAGTTTTATTTCTTTTCCAATTTTTTTTTTGTTAACTTCAGGCTAGTTATTAGTCTGTTCTGTTAATAGTCGACAAGATTAAATTAAACTATATATATATATATATATATATATATATATATATATATATATATATATATATATATATATATATACAGAGAGAGAGAGAGACACAGACAGACAGACAGACAGACAAATAGACAGCGAAGCTACTTAGAATAATGAATAGACAGATTTTAACAGTTATTAAATGAGACATAAAAGCCCAGAGAGAATGGAAATGATTATACAATTGCAGAAAGATATTTGTAAAATAAATAAAATTGTTTATGATGAGCGTTCTTTTGATAAACCATTACAATAATGGTAGCATAAAAATGCGCTGACGTCATGGCATGGCATGGCAAGCTCAAAGTCAAGGAATGAGTCTAAATACATGACAGAACTCATTACTACGGCATTCCTCTCAGCTGTTGTTTTCAGAAGACTGGCTTGATCAGCGAAGGCTGGATAAGGAACCAACAGAGTTTCAGGAGCATTGGGGCAACCCTCCTTCGAACGATCAGTTAAAATATATTTATTATAGATTCTCTAAACTAAACGGCCATTGTATGCAGTCTTCATAGAGTTCTGGTGAGTAGGGACCAAATGAACAGTATATCACTGAATTGAAATAGTGACACGTTATCCGAAACTGCGATGCCCATATCCAATATTTGGTGATAAATACATCATCGTTTTGAATGTCTAGTTTCTCTTAGGGTGTAGAAATTTCAAGCGTTCAACTAAAGGTTTATATGATCTTAGCTGTGATTTTAGACGCTCATGGAAGATACCAAAAGATTTTTATGTTACCGCATTATATTGCTTTTAAAGCATAATTATCTTGATAACACTCCAAACAGCCTCGCTTTCAAGTAACATTTTTTTTTGTCACACTGGTATGTTGTCCGATGTCGGTTCTTTGGCAATTTTGTAAAGATGAGAAAGATTGGTGAATTATGAGAGGTGGGTGGATTGTTGATAGTCAACAGAAATGGATAAATTGTCGGATATAAATGGAGAGAGATTCCAAATTAATGGATAAAAAAGAGAGGGAAATATAAAAAGTCAAAGGAAACTATATATGTGCATTCCTTGAAACATAATATTGACATTATTTTGACTATTAAATTTGACACGTAAGATTTATCGCGAAAAAAACTTTAAAAGAAACAGCGCACAACCAACATAAACGCATTAAGCTTTTTGCATATATGACTAGATAAATGTTTATTTCATCAGTACTGCCCTGAAATCTTTTTATCTTTTAATGTTTAAAAAAAAGTTGTGCGTTTCATCCACAATTGGGATGTATTTATGGGTTTTAGGATTGGCATAAGGAATAAAGCTTCTCAATGTCAAAATTCTCTTTTTTAAATCCCTATGTACGCTGAGAGAAAAAAAGTTTTCTTCCGAGGGAAATTTAAATGTGCACAACACATGTCTCCCGAGTAGAATTTGATGGCTTCCTAACTTTAAATTTATTTTGATTTTATTCATAAAATGTGGGTGAGAATTTCACAAACAGCCTTTAGAGAATGAAAACCATTGCGATCCAGCTTGAGATTTACTTCAGTTCTAATTTTAACACCTGTAAGCAAAGATTCCAGAATCCCTCAAACTAATTTCAAATTCTTTGTTGTAACTGGATACAAGCATATCAAGGACTCATTCCTCTCCTTCGGACTATGAAGAACAAGACGAATGTAGAGCAGAGATTTCAATTCCCTAAAGAATAGAATATCTGACGAGGAAATGTCATCATACTCCTTTAGAATATTGGCAGTTAGAATAACGTTTTGAGATATTTTCTCCCAGCACAATAAGAAACTGTAATGTAAATATTTCGATTTTTGCAAAAGGGTAAAATGTAAGCGAAGTGGTTCTTATGATGTTTGGAAACATTGATACAGTTTTCAATATCATGCTTGGGTGGCATAAATTATGCTTGATCGTTATTCTAGCATTCTTTAAAAGCACTCGACAAAGAGGGGCGTTAATATTGATAATAATTTATTTGATTATATAGATTTGATTTGCCATATCTTTAGAACACAAGCTCGAAACTCTAGAGTCATGGAAAAACAAATCTAATTATGATTTATTATTCTAGAACTGTGTTGAGTATGGTTGTCTTCCTTAATATTATAATTCATAATTAGTTTTGACCAGATTTAATGGTTTGAATAACTATCGACGTAAAGGCAGATTAGAAATTGGGTTATTTAAAATGGCAAAGCGTTTACGATGATGCTCCCAAAGAAATATACTATCAGTTACGCAGCAATGCCTGGTCTAAGTTTGACACAGTTATTCTGATTGTTTCAAAGGAATTATATAAAATATCAAAGAATCTCTGTGCTCGTTAAACTTTTGGTTACTCTCATCAACTAACCAATGGCAGTGATCCAATTTTAGTCCTACTTTCTAGGGGAATAGAGAGACATTGTTTCGAAACTATTTCGCCTGGGATAATAATTGACAGAGAGAGAGATGAAATGAAATATTTCTTCACCATGGGGTACCCAAGATGTTTTAATCACACATCCAGATACATAATTCAGCGATGAAATGAAACATTTTTTCACATGGGGTCGCCAAGATGTTTTCGTCACACATCCAAATACATAATTCAGCATGAATTTGAACTCCTTGTGTACATGGAATATGAAATTAATATAAAATGGTAAAATATTACTTACCTTACAATGTACATTAATCTTTCTTTGAAATCAGTATGATTCTGCGTAAAACTGTGGCATGATTGCTTTAGTTTATATTCTTCCTCTCCCTTGAAGCCATATATGTAATTCTGTTAAGTAGCTCTCACACTAGGTACAATCCTTTGTACATTTTTTAAAATACATAACTTCAGATCTCTGTGCTGATTAAGTCTTTCTGAGGGGATTGTTTTTTGTTTTAAAGGTTTGTAACAGATAAGCAAGTAGTTTTGGGAGAGAAAAGGAGAAAAATACGTTGTGAAAACAAATTATTATGATTCTTTTGCAGCATATTTATTTGTGTATTATGTAAAATTATTAGAGAGAAATAAATAAGCTGATACTGGTAGATAGATAAGTACGTAGAGAGATAGGTAGATAGACAAGTAGATAGAGAAATGATAGATTTGTAAGTAGACAGATAAAAATATTATCTAGGAGGATGTATTCAGGAGAGAGATGGAGAGAAAGAGAAAGATAAAATGAGACAGAGAAAAAAAACAGAGGTAGACGGACAGACAGACATACAGGCAGACAGAGAGGAAGAAAAAGACAAAGAAGAAGACATAACGTGAGATTCATAAATGGAGGTGCGTGTATAAGAAGGAAAAAAAAAAGAGTTCGGATAATACTGCTAAGAACACTATGTATCAAAAGAGGTAAAATCCACCGATAGCCCCCATCCCACCTACAGTGAGAGCTAGATCTAGATCTTAGCTTCTAGTTCCACACGAAAATTCTCTGAGCTCCTAAATCGTCTCTCACCTGTTGTTTTTACTGCCAGTACAACCCCTAATGAGGTTAGAATCCTTCCTAGATAGTTGATATTGACCCTAAGAACACAACAGATTCGACGTGTGAGTAGATCTTTCCAGATGAACGGATCAAGTTCGGATACATAAATTAAGACGTGGCAGGGAAGGACAATGTGCAGGGCCATGATATTTTTAAAAAGTACAAAAGATGAAACTGTATTTTTTCCTTATCTCCTTCTTGCCTGTGTTTGCATGTGTGTCTGTAGTTTAAGACTGTCTTGGTTAACTAAATGTCACTCTTGGAGTCATGTGCTGACACTAATTGCGCTTGAACTGTTTCCTCTGAGTAAGAAATTGCATTTCATGCTGAATATTTTCGATTGAATAATCACGCTCATAATAAAAATCACGTGTTTTCGTTTCATCATTTTGTTGTTGTTCTGGTTGCTGCTGCTGCTGCAGTCAATAAGGGTTTTTTTTCCTTATCTGCTTTTTCTATTTCGTATATTATATATACTTCTCCACTAACCCTACCACTATTAGTAGTAAAACTACTGTTACTGCAGCTACAATTACTACTACAACTCCATTACCACTACTACTATTTCTTCTTCTTCTTCTTCTTCTTCTTCTTCTTCTTCTTCTTCTTCTTCTTCTTCTTCTTCTTCTTCTTCTTCTTCTTCTTCTTCTTCTTCTTCTTCTTCTTCTTCTTCTCTTCCTCCTCTTATTCATACTTCCACTTGTTTTTCTTCATCGTCTACTTTCCTCCGCCTTATCCTTCCATTTTTACTTCTTACTATCTTTTTCAGACTATTCCTCTTCTTTCTGTCTTTTCTCATCTCTCTTCAAACCAAGACAGTCGATGTTCCTCAAAATCGAGGATTCAGTTCAAGCGAGGTTAAGAACTTAATTTGTCAGAGCTCAAGTGAAGCAAGGGAAACAAGGAGCACAGGTTTAGAAAAGCCCAGTCTTCTCTTAGACCTAAATAAATTGCACGTTCGCGGAAATAAGGATGTCTTGTTCAATACCAGTCTGACCTGTTTTTATCTTATCAACTCCTCGTATCATCGAACTCTACCTCTCGCATAGTTTGCGCTTGAGCTTAAATAAACCAAGGTATATTTCAAAATTAATACCTTAAAATAGCCACGTGCTGCAGCAAAGATTTGGTCGACTTATTCCGTTTTTCTTGTGGATAAGGAATATGAATTAAAATTATTACGGACTGAAACTCCAAAAAAGAGAGACTCTTTTCGAGCAGGGCTTATGTGTTAAATTAGTTATTATTGGTTAGCTTAAAGGAACCTACTTACACGCATAGCCTGTGTGCGATTAACCAAGATGCTGCACAACAAAATTTTTCTTGGGAAGTTCATATCAACTACTTCTGGTAATTCCACAGCTGATTTATTAGACATGTGACTACAAAAAGTTAGAATGAGATGTTCTTGACACATTGCCGGGAAAGCCGAAAGCCGCTGATCTTGCTCTAGAAGCCTGTCTATTGAATACTCTGTAAAACAAAATCTGAGAATTCTTTGTGAACTCCACGATGGGGGCCTGAGGCTGCCGTCACGGGGGGGGGAAGGGGGTATCATCGATGATCAAACGAAAAGTTCACAAGTTCTTTTGGCTAAGAAGAAGCAACTTGATAAATGACCGAGCAGCTGAAAAGGCAACGAGTCATCGCATTCCTCCTCTAAGGGTCGTATTGATCTGTTCTATCAAACTATTAAATGAGAGTTAGCTATGTTTGACACTGGTGTAAACGGTCACCTTGTGTTTGTACAGAGTTATTCTGCCCTTTTTCTGCAAAATAAGGTAAAAAAATCACTATGACACTAATGAAAAGATCTGGGACTCTAACGTGTACTTGGCTTTTCTGTAATTGGTGTAAGATCGCCTGAGGGTATCACCAGAATAGATGCATGTTTGAATTCCTTAACTTCAGCATAGCAAGACGTTCAGAGAAGCGACCAGGCTACGATCGCAAACATTTCAATGAACTGAGAGGATAGTCGCTGTTGTTCTTTTGGTTCTTGTGAGATATAAGTTTATTGATTGGTCGTTTGATATAGGCAGTCAATTGCAAGGCGGTTTTAGATATTTTAAGGCATCAAACAATGAGCGTTTGACAGGACGGGCAAATAGTAGCATGCCTTGTGAAGCATCGTTGTCTAAAGATAGAAAATTTGCCATTGAATTACAAATTGACCTTGGCGCGATCAGATGCGACACCAGGATAGATTTTACAGACATAATTCTTATTCTTTTCAGATTATAAAATAAACGCTTTATTGAAGGTGGAAGTAGGTCTTGCCAAGTTAGTACGTTCTCAATAAGTTAAGAAAAGTATTTTGTTGAGTAAGATAGGTATAACATTTTTTTGCAAACCATTTCCGGGCTTAGACACGCAGCGCTGATTCAAATTGCCTCTACAAATAATATTCTTTAACGCAGACGTTGTTTTCTAAACCTCTGTTGACGGGTTCCTTTAAATGTGAATGCGAGCATGCTATCCAACAGCGAAGTTAAGAGCTTAAACAAAAAAAAAAGCAATTTATAAAAAAAAAATTCTATGTCATCTATTGAACCGGACAGGTATTAAGAAGATAAGTGGCAAAACTTCTTGAAGAAAATATTTTTTTAAAAATCGAAATTGCTTTGAACAATAAGGAAGGATAGATATTTTGTCTGAAAGGTTCTGACAGGCCTCATCTCGTGAGACCGTGCCATAACGTAGACTTTTTGGTAATCATTTTACATCAATATTTCGTCTCAGCACGATAGAAAGATAACTTGAAAATAAGTGGATGGATACTAAATAGATAGAAAGATAGTAAAATAAATAGATAAACAGACAGAAGATAACGACAAATGTAGCTAAATATATTGATAAATAGACAGACAAAGAGATTGATTGATAAATATAGATAAAGAGTGGCAATGTAAATTTTGTAGCTAGTAGGAATATATAGGTGGTTTCTTTGTTTTGGGGAGAGAAGGGGAAAAATACAAAATAAAAGAACCACAACAGAAATGAGATAAAAAGTGAAAAAGAACGAAATTAAGAGAGAGAGAGAGAGAGAGAGAGAGAGAGAGAGAGAGAGAGAGAGAACGAGAGGGAGAGATGGACAGATAGTCAGGCATTATTAGAGAAGTAAACAAAGACAGAGACAAAGAAAGAGATATATTGAAAGGTCAGAGCATAGCAAATTATAAATGGCACGAATTCAAGAAAACTAACAAGAGATAGAGTGAAAAAAAACCCAAAGAATATTTTGTTTATCAAACTAGACTCGGTTCTGTTACGTATACGTATGTGCACCTAATGGATCGTGCCCAGGGACCGTTATTCAATAGTGACGTTCGCTGTTTTGAACAAGATATTTTCTTTCTTTTCCTTCTCTTTTTTATTTTCATCTCTGTTCGTAATTGGTTGTTTACCTTGAGGACTGACTGCGAACAATTAATGACATGGGTTTTTATTAGTTCAGCTGTAAACATCGAATGAGGTAGGAAAAGCATTGGTTGGAAAAAATGTTCTCTTCATTTTTTTCTTGGTTCACAAGTTTTGGAAATGGAAAATGTTTATAAGCGTGTCATGAAACTAAGAATGACGGTCAGATGGACCAAAGAATGACATATGAAAAGCTATGGGAAGAGATAGCATTGGAAAGAGAGAGCAAATGAGGAAGGGAGTGAGTGAGAAAGAGAGAGAGAGAGAGAGAGAGAGAGAGAGAGAGAGAGAGAGAGAGAGAGAGAGAGAGAGACAGACAGGCAGACAGATAGAAAGACAGACAGACAGATAGACAAACAGACAGAGACAGACAGAGCGAAGCGAGGAAAGGTGGAAAAAGAGACAGAGAAACAGAGAGAGATGAGCAGTACATCAAAATTAATATAAAAAAGGATAGTATCTATAATAGACCAGCATATCCTCCATCGCTCTTGTTGAATGAGCCTACGCTAGCTCTTTATGTCGAAGGCTAGAATTAACCCTGGCCTCAATGACGCATGCGTTGCAGTGATTTTGTTTCATTGATTACCTGACAGAACTTTGTACCTCACCCTAGAAGGGCAGGCAGATTCGCTTCGGTGAAGTTTTATTTCTTTTTTTTTTTACTCAGCTGTAGAATGCATCTGTTTGCCCCGCACCATCCGTCCACTTTGCTTTCAAAATTATTTAAGCTTTTTTTTTCTTTTACATCAAAGAATAAAAGAATTTTTTAAAAAGAAGCTCTAGTAGTTTAAAAATCGTTGAAACTAAAATAAAAAAAAACCGTTAGAAAAATCATGAGAGATATTCTTGGCAAGGTTAATGAGTTGAAGATAAATGAAGAGAGAAAATAGTAAAGGAAAGAAAAAGGAAAATACGACAGCGATAGATAAGAAACGGACTGCAGTATCGATTGTGGGTTTTTTTTTTTTACGCTCAAGCGCTGGTAATCCTAATCAGTAAGGAGCATGGAGATTAAAGCAATTCAGAGAGGGCAAATGTAGAGCCATATTTATGCTGAAACATGTGCAGTGTCAGTTTGCATTATATTGCGAGTAAGAGTGAGCGGAAGAAAAACAGTGAGGGAACATTATAGAAAGTGAGATGGAGGAAACAAAAGAATAAAGAGAGACAATATAAAACGCTAAGAAAAAGACATTCATCAAGATCTTAAGAGAGAAATGGAAGAGAGAGAGAGAGAGAGAGAGAGAGAGTAAAAAGATAGAGATGAACCTAGGTTGGAGAGGGGTTGGGTTTGGTTTAAAAGGATATAATAAAGGAAAAACATGAGAAAGTAAATTTGATATACAAAGGGTCCTTGTGTGTATTAGAATGAGAAAGGAGAAGAGAGGGAGAGTGACGGAGACAGATTCAGAGACAGAGCGACAGACAGAAAGAGGCAGAGATAGAGAGATAGAGAGAGAGAAAGTATGCGAGAGCATGTCGAGATAGAGAAATAATCACATGCTCAGTGAGATAAACGGAACGAGTGGAGACAAGAGAGAAGGAAATGCCAGCGACTGAAATAGACAGTCGGAGACCGGGACAAACGTAAAACAGGGTGAGGAGCGGATTGTGGCAGACTAGGAATAATAAATGTTTTGATTATCCAGAACCACCAGTATTACGTGATGTTGGAGACGAAGTTTCAGCTGATATGGCCTTGTGAGCGAGCTTAGGGCACGTTTGGAAGTTTGGAACAAACTCAAATGGAATAGAGTGAAAGAAGTTTGAATGAGAATGCCTAAGAAACTTTTAAAAAAGTATCAGAGGAAACGAGAATCAATTACTAGTTTCTAGCTTTATTCCTCTGAGGAAAGATTTAGGTTTAAGTGCACTTGCTAGGAGAGGTTTATTTTCCTTACAGTAGCGCAATGGTGGTGGTTGAAAAAATATTAATCATCAATATAAATAGTTTCCTTCCACTGAGGAGAAAAAGATGAGAAAATACAATAAGAACCATTTCGATGTAGGAGCTCAACTTATCTCAATACTTTCCTTAATAGATTTTTCTTATTGATGACTTTCCACCCTTTATAAAGATCTCCCTGTGGACTATTACAGTACCAGACAGGGAAAAACGTACCGATTTTCTCAACAGCGAAAGTATGAGATATCTGGTGCAAGTCTGGGTATACAGTAGAATTACATGGTAATTATAGCGCCAGACTGTCCTTTTCTATGATGAGCCATTTCCAATATATACACCCAGACAATATTAGTTTAGCAGCGTAAAGACTTTTCTTTGTAAGAGTCATTTCCTATTTACTTCTTAATTTTGCAAAGGGATCATTCGTTATGGGACTGGGTTATGAAAATGAAAGAAATTATTTTCTTTTTTTCTTCATTGCTGTTTAAAAGTTGTTGATGAAGTACCGTTCTCCGTCCTAAATCCCATTTCCCTTCATGCTTCTCTGTTTCTGAATCTAAACCCATGTCTGTCGTTTTATACATTTATCAATATATCGAACTATATGTCTCAATGTGATGTGTGTACATAAATATATCATAAAAAAAATCTGTCTTTCTTTCTTTCATATGTAACTATCTGCCAATAGATGACAATTTAGATATATTTCTTTCTTTACCCTCTCACCCTCTTCCTCTCTATCTATCTCTCTCGCTCTCTCTCTCTCTCTCTCTCTCTCTCTCTCTCTCTCTTTCTCTCTGTCTCTGTCTCTGACTATCTGTCTGTTTGTCTGTCTATCTGCCTCTCTCTCTCTCTCTCTCTTGGTGCTTGTCTCTTACTCTCTTCCTGACGATGCCCTTCCATAAGCGCGTGAAATTGATCGGCATCCATTTAGCTGACACTTAAACTGCTATCAAAAAATGATTACTGCAGTTCAATCAATGTTGTCAATATCATTATAAACTATCTTCACGAAGAGGAGAAAATAAAACAAATCGATAGAGATAAAAATAGTCAGCTTGATAGTTAGCAATATATATATATATATACCAGTTTCTATATGGATGTGTAGGTAGGCAGTTGTGTAAGTATTAGTTATATACACAAACACATGTAAAAACATACATACATACATTTACACACATACTTTGACTAATACAATATTTGTATGAAAAAAAAAGAAAAGCTCCCAAAGAGTCCCAACAAGGGTCGAGAAAGACGGATCAATTGACTAAATGTATGAATTATTGCAGACAGAGAGATAAATAAAGATACAGCTAGCGTACTTGCTAACTGTCTATCATCTTTTTTTACAATGAAATTTTTTCTATCTTTATACTGTTTTTCTATCTGACGTATCCTCAATTAACTCTTTCTCTTTTACATTCCCAAACTTTATCTCTAAAACTCTGTCTTGGTCGATTTGATTCTCTTCAGTCTCTCTAGTGATTTGTCAATCAACTGTTTGATTTAACCTAAACACACCCGATGGTATTCCAAGACGCTGACAAGCCTTCCGCGGAACGGGTGCGCATGCGTGTAATCTGCCACGGGACGAAAAAAAAATAGCATTTGTATTTACTTTCGTTATCCCGCCATAGATATTCGTGTTGCTTTAGGAACAATACGAAATATCAAATTATGTTTGATTTATGTGCGGCCATGTTCAAATGGATTATTGCCTTCAATCGATAGCATAAGATAAACAAGAATCCAGCTCTCGTGCTATCTTGGTTCAAGTTGAAAATCCCAAACAACAAAAGCATAATTTTGGACAGCCAGAAGCTCCTTATTTTTGCAATTCTTGGAGAAAATGAGGAGAATAAAACTGAAATTAAAATTAAAGATCGCTGAACAATTAAGAATTGAGTGATGAAAAATTCTTTTATTCAATCAAACCCTGAGATAAGAATGGCGTTAAAGTTGTGGCAAAGTGAGAGAAGAATATTTTTTCCTCAGTTAAAAACATAATACTTACTAAATTACTAATGGATAATCTGCTCAGTTATATGATACGTGTGATTTAAAATAAAGCTCGTTCCTAAATTCGGACCCATTATTCAAAACTTATCCCTGGAGGTTATAAGAAAAGTGACAGTTGCAAGTTTTCCCTTTTGCAAAACTGGAAAAAAAAAAGGTTGAAAATCCATCTGTTTAGTTTTTATTTTCTTCTCCAAGGTAAATTAATTAAAAGTGTGTATCATTTGAAGTGATGAATTTAAAATAGATTAAAATAATTAAATTAGATCTCTTTTAATGAACTTGTTATTAACAAAAAAAAATAAAATTTACGCAGATCATCCACTTTAAATTAGACCATTTACTTTTTTTCTTATAGAAAACTATCCCTTTTTGAAATCTAAAGTTAATGTTATGAAATGTTTTTAGCCTAAGATATGCGTAAGAGGATTTCTTGATCAGCAATGGTTTTAACAGAAAGAAAAAGGAGACCTCATACACTTTAACTTGAAGAAATTAAAGTTATAAATGTTGTGAGGCGGAAAAATAATATAATATATATATAATTATACATGTAATGAAAGGGGGAAAAATAGTAAAGGGTTTATTTAAATATTATTGGTACAACTATTAAGTATTATTTTACGAATATTATTTTTATTTCAGTTCCTTAAGACAATTTTTTACATGAGTATTATCCTAAGATCCCCGAAAAAAAAAATTACTGTGCAAATAAAAATCCTGTAGCTTAATATTCTCGTCTTTCAACAACTATTATATAGACAGCTGTTTTCTTTAAATTTTGTGTGTGAGTGAGTTGGGGGAAGGGGTTAAAAATGTAAAACTTCCAGCTTGCCTTCAAGTCTGAAACAAGGGCTTTCCTGGCATGATCCTCCATCCCGGAAGGAGAGAAAACAAGGCTGCATGAATGGCTGTATCATTTTGATCAATAACCACATTTTCCCGAGACAAGAGGGTATCGAAGTTTCCGACCGACCAATAATCTGGTTCCGTCTTGTCCTTAGGAGCTTAAGGTTCCTCAGGACAGACAACCACAAAAAAACCCATCGAGCTAGTCCACTGCAAATACACATACACAGCCAACCCGTATAGGGCTACACACACCTGTTTGGCAGACCATTATGGCTGGTCTTAAAATAAATTCATTCATAACATCTCTTGCCAAGTTGAGTAAAACCGGTGAGAAATTCAATAAACGAGGCGAGACACGTTGCTGTTAAGCAGACAGGGAAAGTTTATTAGAAAATCTCGTCAAGAGGTTCTAGATAAATTGAGTTTTCCCATCGGAGAGGTGAGCAGTCGGGTCCGAAACTGTGTTTTGCACTTCTTTTAGGTGACATTAGTTTATCTTGACTGTTTTCCTCTTTAGAGGATGTACCAGAAGCCTATAATACACTTTCAAGCTTTAAATTGGCTTCTTTAAAAAATTATAATCTTTAAAAGTGAAAATTATTTTTTTTTCATTTCATTTCATTTTACTTTTTTTTTTTTAATAATTTTTTTGGGGGAAAGGTGGGGGTTGGGGGAGGGGGGATAGCGGAATACGACTGGGCCAGATTGCGTTTATTTGCACTCCACAGACCAGGCAGTCTTCTAATATCAGGACATGCTTTATTGCTCACCACGTATATCAAACATCGCTAGTGCATCACTATTACTTTTCTTAAGCACAGGCTGAGCGTGTGCATATGACGTCAAGACATGCTCCGCGAAGTAGACCGGGTCTGTGCCAGTTGACGTAAGCTGGAAAAGTACTGGAACGGCCAGTAAATAACGTTATATCCTTGCTTAATTAGTATGATCATGAGAAAACCCTTCCGGAACAAGCGATGGTGTAAGAGCTCCAAACTTTCACACATCGTCAATTTTGATGTGACCTCAAGATACTATCAAACCTGATGCATACCTGCTAATGTCGTCACACAGAGCATCGCTACTCATGCTTTTAACGTCGCTTGCGCCATGGCATTTAACATTGACAAATCGCTATTCACGACTTCAATTAATTGAATGACTTACTTTGAAAGCTGTAGATTTGAATTTCAATATTATTATTTAATCTATTTTTTCATTTATATGAAATCCAATTTTATCGAGCCGCTCCAGTCATTGAATCTAAATTTGTCTTCATAGTATTACTTTTTAGACTGAGGTCGATGCAGAAACTTCTGGTTCGATAAGTAGAAATATCGAGACTATTCCTAGACTCCTCTTTCTATTTAAGAAGAATAAGTCAACTAATACATTTTCCTTTGTACAGACGAACCATTATTCTGTAATAACATGTGCAGCATAATCAATCTCTTTGTCTTTAAAGGGAAAACGAGCTTTGTCGATGTCTTTCTCTCGAATGTGGGGATTATAAACGTCAGAACGCCCTTGTTATCTGCGGAATGTTTTTATTCAGGGTGTTGCTATAATAATCTTTTTATTTTTTCCCCATCCATTGCGTTTCTTTCATTTTTTCCCCTCATTCTTTACTTTTAAACCGCAAATTTCAAAAACGCAATTTTTTTGTCAACTGTAATCATGAATATCCGACGATGGTACTCTTTGATAAATTGAAAGATACATGGAAATCAACATATTGTAACCAATACTTTTCTTTCAGTCATCTCTTTACCTAGGCTCTCTCTCTCTCTCTCTCTCTCTCTCTCTCTCTCTCTCTCTCTCTCTCTCTCTCTCTCTCTCTCTCTCTCTCTCTCTCTCCCTCTCAGCCTTTTCTATACACCTTGCTGAGCTTTGATGGTGAAATTAAAGGAAATCAATACCACAATTCTTTCATCAATACGTTTGCCTTTGATGTTCCCCAACTTGCTTGCCTACTTTTTTTTAAAGAAATATGTTGACTTGTTACATATACTCACCTTCCTCTGCGACGATTCAAATCGTTTTGTAAATAAATTACAAGCCAGTTTAAAATAACTTCTTTATATCCAAATTGAAAAAAAAAATCAGCTATATTAAAACAATCAGATTTATTCATTTCACGTGCATTACACTAGCTTTAATATACAGATTTAAATGGAACTATATTTGTCCATATCATTGTGATATTACCTATTGCCCATTGCTTGCTGGATCCTATACAAATATGAATTGTATTTTCCCTAAAAGACGTATATAGATCTTTCTAGATCCATAATGTATTTTCACTTAGTTGTGTCTTTCAGTTACAAGTATGAACTCTGCTCACAAAAAAACCCAGAAAAAACAAAACAAAACAAAAAAACATACACGTAAAGCATTTAGACCAACATGCTAAAGATATTTTTCTATAGAACTTATCGTCAGGTTTAAATAAGAGTATTATTTTTGGTTAGGCCTAATCTTTTTCTCGGTATTTACTCAAAAAATTAAAAAGCCTTTAAAATTTCTATACTTTTTTCCATTTGTTAACGAGGGAGACAATCAATTCTAATTTCATATATTATTCCGCATTCTTGACTAATAATTTACACTTTAAATCATGGCGATGCCATAACAAGATCACCTTGCAGTTGAAGCCGGCTTCAAAACATGTCTACCTGTATTGTCAAAGAGTTTCGTCATGCCCTTGTTGGATAATGTTTCAAGGTGTAGAAACAGTAGGATAGAGAGCGAGGGAGAGGACGGCCGATGGGAATGGCCTCGCCTTGGGTTTGGCGTTAGATTTGCAAAAAAAAAAAAAAAAAAAACCAACAAAAAACAAATAAACTAAATGCACATGACCCTTAGAAAAGAAAATATTTGCAAACTACGAATTCCATCTCAGACCACATGTTTAAGGTCTGTTTTTGCAAGTTACAAGGTAATTGTGTTCAAAAAGTCTTCTTGAATCATCAAACTGCGGGTACATCGGGCAATAAAATAGATTTACAGATTGTTTTGTTTAAAACATTTACACTGCGCCATCATGAGTGCATGAGATTCACATACAATATTTTTAGAAAAAGACAGAATGCCATGATCAAAAGTGAAATTTTAGTATCCAGTCCCTTCCTGTATTTTAAATCTGATACAAACTTTGTCATTTTTGGCAAATATGAACGGGGCCTTTAAAGCCGTCAATTTCTCATTGTATAGACTTGAGAAGTGTGTGTGTGTGTGTATGTGAGGGGGGGTGCTGGTGAGAGATTTGATAATTTTGAGTACTGAAGAGCAGGTTTTTGACCAATAGTCGATCTTTGCCAGTGTGCTGCTTGAGGAAAAACTGTTTTTTTTTCCTCATCAGGACACAAGATAACATGATAACTCATTAAAATAAAGAGCACCGACTATTTATTGATGCAAAACATACTAAAAAAAATATAAAGAAAAGAAAAGAAAGCAGTCCAAATAGTGAAAAACGCGTTTCAACTTCAAATAATCTTGGATTCAAGGAGAGATGTTTTGATCGAACGCGTTTGCCTGCTCAAAATAGAAAACAAGGATATAAAAAAGCAACCAGTTCTTGTTATGAAAGAGATGCTAATCTCCTTTAACATGGACTTTCTTTTCGGAATTTTTAACTCATTTTGTGGAAAGCTTGAAGTAAGACTAACTTTAAATAGTTTTTTGTGCTTGAAATTTTCGAAAATAATTACACGGAGAAAATTCTGCCTTGTAAATTACTTCCAGTCAGCTTAATCAAAACCACTAATAAAATACATTCATACAACTATGGCGAACATACGCATACCTCGTTTCGTGTGTTCAAAGCAGAATGCAAAATATTTTCCTACATGTGGAAGAAATATACCTCTTATTCTTGAGTAATCTTTAAAACTGTATTGTCGATATTCCTTCCTGCCTATGCTTAAAAAAAGAAAGAAATAGATCTAGAACCGGGTTAAAAAAAAAAAGATTAAGTCAAAGGTATAATGAAACACAAGTAAACCAAGATAATCAAATTCTAAGACTGTCTGGGACAGTAAATAACCATGACTTCCGACTGATTTCAAAATCCAAACAAATCAAATGCCAGCCACGGAGTGGTGTCTTTTAAGCCCCATGAGAGGTACCAAATCAAAAGGAATCAAACGAAAAAGCATTTCTTTTCAGGTTTTTTTATCCTTTGACTGGCTGTTAAATTATACGCCTAGCATCGGAAACAAGGAGCACTGCATTTGAGAGAGTAGAGAAGGCTGCAGGAGAAAATGGTTTAAAAACTCTAAAAGCCCAAATAAAAATGTGGCGTTGATGAGCAACTAGGCGTTTATGTAACTTGCGGCAAATATGCTGCTTCCATATAATTATGACCAACTCAAAATATATATAATGAGCTTTCTATTCATTAACAATAGACATCGATTAAAAAATACCACATGATATGATTCATAAAATGTAGAGAGAATCTATTGCCATCATTTTCTGGTGAACTAATATTAGCATCCGATATAACGAAAACCTTGTTACCGTGCGGGGACATATTTTAACTATATCACGCTTAATGCTTTAGGCAACTTAAAGAGATACTTTAAAGATAATAATATTAACAATATTTCGATTTGACATATAATATATATATATATATATATATATATATATATATATGAAATTCAAAAGCACGGTTGAGCATGGCTGCTCTGTATATATACCCAAACTGATACACTAGCTGAACAAAATCACATGCGCAATTTATATAATGCATTTTTTAAAAGATGTGATTAAATTTAAAAAAAAAAGTATATGACAGAAAGCTCGACGAAGTTAATTCAGAAATATAATTACTAAAACAAGAAATCGAAATCGAAACGAAGAATGATTTCCAAAATGCTATGTCAGTTTTCAAAATTTTCAACTCAGAAGTACTTACCAACCATTATCATCTGTATGGTTTTAAAGATCATTAATTTTTATCAGCGAACTCCTATTTCTGACTGCGGTAAAAAACACATGAATCAGATAAAAAAAATTGCTTGCATTATTATCGGGAAAGTAAATACTAAAATTGTAAAATCAGTCTTTAAAAATAGATTTCTTTGCTGTACATAAATACATCCACCCAAAAACAATTTTGTTCCCAATACAGACCTATACAGAATCTATGGCATCGAAAAGTGAAAGTTGCATGTCTATTGGCAGACTCAGTAAGACTGAAACTCTTTAAAAATGCTTAATATGTAGATATGTTATATCTAGAATACTAAAGAAGAAGTATTAAAAAGCGAGACTACAACAATTATTGTCTTTTGTGTTGCATCGAGTCTCTTGGTTTAATGATATTAATCTGCGACATTTTGGAATCGTCTTGTGTGTGTTTTTGAATTACTGTCTTTAGGTTTGACCTTTCTTATTCTTTTTATCTCGTTCCTACAATATTTAGGACGGATGAAATATTAAAGATAAGCAGTTACCGGCACCTCAAAGAGAAAAAAAAACTCGTGACATCTTCTATAAAAGAAGATGAATTCGATCGTGGAAAATTGCCTTGCCATTTTCAGAAAGCTAAATTATACCTAGACCTGAGTCTTACTGCGGAAACTTTCATTACCTGATTCCTCTTTCTAAGCCGAGTCAATATCGGAGCTGCACTAGATGTTCTAGTTTGCCTCTGGTTATGTTCTTCCATGAAATTCTTTCAATAACAATTCTTTGTTAAGAAAAATAATTTTATTTACAAAATATTGTCAAGAGAGAAACTGCCACTATATTAATTCAGCACAAATAGAGAATTTCTTGGTTTAGAACTGAAATCGAAGATAGTATTGATATTTGAAATTTCCAAGACAAGGTATTATGAAAATACTTCAGAAAAAATTATTTCAATATATACAAAAACATTGGACTTGCAACGAATATATGAAAGGAGAAAGTTATCAATTTTTTTTTTACTTTTCTAGATAAAAAAAAAATCGAATACGTTTTAGCCGGTTCCTGTTTCCTCCCTTTTTAACAAAACACTCGTATAAAAATAGCTTAATATTCTAACATCGTTCATTCAAAATAAAGAAATTTCCATGCGAATAATGCTTCATATCTGCAGTGTTTAATCATGTAATGATTAAATTTGAGTAAAGGGAAGCATGTAATAGCAATGGTGTTACCGCAGCACAACCCCCTCTCTTTGCCTGTGGCGTGTTAAATGTCATGTGGTAGATAAAACAAACAGTGTTCAGTGAACAGAGATACTGCTAGCTGGCATTGTTTGTTCAGGTTATCAATACTGGGACATGAGGCGGAAAGACAAAGCTGATAAACTTTTATTTTTCCACAAATCGTTTTCATGCTGACTGAAGTACTTGGAAGCTGGAACCAACAAAAATCTTTTGATTAGTTTGTACCTGTTCCATTATCTCTTGTATTATCCCGATTATCTAAACACAACTGCTGTAAACAAAACAAAAGCGTAAAAGCAACAACTTTATTTGATATTTTTTCAGTTGTTGAAATCATTGAAGATAAAATTTATTTCATTCACATGCAAAATATAAATGCAATAGTAAAGATTTTAAAAAAGATGAAAATGATATTTTAGGATTAAGGGATATACTGCTACCCTTTTTCAACGTGAGGTATATTCACTTTTGCCGATTTCTCATTTTTTAAACACTAGAAAGAGAAATCTATGTGTTTGGCTTAACTGGCAAAATAATGTTTCAATTCTTACGGCTTTCTTACCTTGCTACAACGAGAATCGAGATTCCCAATATGACAAACTGTTCCAATGTAAATAAAATTTGTCCTTAATTTTCGTTTCGAATTTTTAAAAAAAAATTCAGCTCATGTGCTTTATAGTCTTGTAAATATATCCTCCTTTGTTTAACATTTCTCATTTAAGTTTAAACATTAATGGTAAAAAATTAAGAGAGAGAGAGAGAGAGAGAGAGAGAGAGAGAGAGAGAGAGAGAGAGAGAGAGAGAGAGAGAGAGAGTGAATAAGACAGAAATTAAGGTTCTCCTCCACGCGATCTGTCTTCCGCTTTCAAGAAAAAAAAGTTGAGAATTCTCAATTCAGATGGAAACAAAGGCTCATCCTCGCATTGATGCCCCCAACATCACCCCCCCTTTTTTTTTTTTTTTTCTTCGACCCTAGTTTCATATCAACACCCATGTTTCCTCGTAGTGTAGTCGTTTTTTTTTTCGTTTTTTTAATACTCTTTTTTCCGCTATTCGACCTCTCCCAAGTTCCCAACCCCTAATTGCTTGCTTATTCCCATAAAATGAAATGGCATTTGCATAATGCCAAATTGTAGCAGTCTGCCCTTATCCATGATTTGTAGCCTTGAGTCTGTGACATTGATGAAAATCGAGCATTTAAGGTCATGTACCTTCAACATCGCTATATCAAGGGGAAAAAAATAGTTCTGCACGTGAGTAAAGCCTTCAATAACATTAAATCAACTTTGAAGCAACAATGTTTATGCGCGACACCTAATTATAAGTGATTATCTATATACCAGTTTGCATTTTATTGTATATTCTCAGTCAGAGAATGAGAGAAGTGGATGACTGTTACATGGATACACATGAAAATCTTTCTTTCTAAATCTATACTTTTGCTTGCCGAAACTTAAATATTGTTTAAGGTCATGGTGTACAGAAAATTATTCAAACCTATGAGCAAAAAGTGTTAAGGTCAAATTAATCATGCAGACAACAAATATTGATCTAAAATCGTAAAGAAATGAGAAAAATAATAATCAAAACACTTCCTGGGATTAATGTTCCTTCTATTTCTTCAAAGGAAGATGAAAAAAAAAAAGAAAAAATATATTTGTTTCATAATGGCCCAAGTATTGATTCTGGTTTGTAGGCGTCCTGGTTTTGTCTGGGTCAGGTAGTAACGTGTTAGGAAGGCCGCTGATTGGATATTATTTGCCATGGGTCTTAACAGACAGTGTTATCCTCAGTACTCAGACAGCTTTCACCTTAATTGCTAAACAGAATGTAGCAATAAAACTTTCATCCCTTGAGAGTAGTGTTGATGAAGTTGCCCGTATGTTCACAAAATTAATCTTCACGTTACAATAAGCAATGATAAGACAGAAATGTATCAATGGGAGTGAAATAAAAACTTTAAAAAGTTCCCTTAACAAGGAATGATCGTGAAATTGATGTTAAAATACTACAACCTTTTACCTTTTATCGGGATCAAACTATAGGGAAAAACTAAAAATGATATCTTGTAGCGGTTAGCGTTAAAATGATATATATATATATATATATATATATATATAT
Source organism: Elysia crispata (assembly GCA_033675545.1). Classification (NCBI taxonomy): domain Eukaryota; kingdom Metazoa; phylum Mollusca; class Gastropoda; family Plakobranchidae; genus Elysia; species Elysia crispata. The sequence goes on along the minus strand of JAWDGP010004263.1, from coordinate 3,450,563 downwards.
ATATATATTAAGTAATCTTAAATAATGATATAATCTTACGCCCAAAGCTCCCCGAAAAATACCTTTCATAATTATTGTGGATCAAAATAAAGTAAAAACGACGACCAAAGAAATAAAGCATGGACGCTAAAAATACAGTGGTTAAAGTTTTAGATTCCAGTTGCGGTTGTCGTGTATCACACTGAGCGTTTCCTCCAGCTTTTACTGAACATTATCAAAGCTGATATCTCATATCCTTAGTGAGCACGTGAGCCGTGGGCCGACTGAGATGACTCACAAGATTTTACGCTGACGTAACATCAGATTTCGGGTTCGCCGAATTGAAGGACGAAAAAGTCGTAAGTGATGGATAGGACGGTAGCCAAGTGGTGTGATGTATAGAGCCGGGAGCTGCAAATACGCGGCTAGATTACTGAGAGCCAAGAGATTGGGGGAGAGAGGCTTCTAAAACTTTATTTTCGTCTGGGTGCAAGAATTGCCTTCATTTGCTTTATCGATTTTATGCCACAAGCTCTTTATAGAGAATGAAATGCGGAAAGTAGAAAAGGCATCGCAACACCAAAGAAGCTGAACATTTTAAGTATAATTTCTGTAATGAAGTCTTGTTGCGAATGCGTTTTTTTTTTCTTTTCACTGATATAAACCACATGGGAGAGGGATATGTAAACAATATCGTTTGCAAAATTGCTGGACAGAAGAAGAAAAGCAAAGGAGGGGGTATAAGAGAGGGAAAGAGAGAGAGAGAGAGAGAGAGAGAGAGAGAGAGAGAGAGAGAAATAAAATAAAAAGACAGAAAGATAGATCGACTGACAGTCAAACAAGCAGAAGGACACACTAACAGACAGACATTAAAATATTGCATGCATAGATGCACAGTCTGACAGAAAGATGGCTAGAGCGACAGAAAAATAGACAAAAATAGAAAGCTTTGAAAAAACACAAACATGATGTAGGCACGAAGTAAACAAAGCATACGAGACGGTATATTGAGACCGGAAACGCGCTAATAATAGATAGTACTGGGTAAGATCAAATAAAGCTGAAAATTGAATTAATTCGTGCAAGAGGATCATTTTTCGCACATTTTTTGCGGTTTGAAATGCAAAAACTCATATCAGGTTCTTAGGTTCATGACAGTTTTAATTCAAAACTTCAAGCATGTTATCCCCACCACCTAAAAAAAAAATAAAACAAAAAATAAAGATGAAAATAAATGTTCGAAATCATTAATTTGATCATGAGATAAAAATAATGAAACGTTTAAGCTAAACATTGCCAACTTTTCTGTTTGGCCAAGGCATGTACAAAATGCCAATGTCAATTTGTTTCGGCAATAATTGACACGATCTATTTTGAACTATTCAGTCGGATGCTCTGTTTGCAACGCTATGGTTGAAGTTATTCAGATATAAACAAAGATAAATTTTTATCAAGATTTAAATGCCTTTTTTTTTCCACGAAACCAAAACCAATTCTACCAGCATAAACAATCTACGATGTCTTGATAAATAATATTTGGACATCAGGCTTGATAAAATAGACGGTTCATTGTTACACAGGCATTCTGTAATTTTCAAAACTTTTTTTGTTTTGAGCCCTGTTGAATTTGAATTAAAATGCATCAAGGTTTTAAGATGGATATCTAAATGCAGATAAAATGGAATTAAACCAGTATTGTTAGAGGTTAATTCTTCTAAATTAGTTCAGAGTTCACCGACAATCTAAATCAATATTGGATACAAATTGGAACACACCACATTAGCCTCTAAATGTGAAAAGATAAAATCTGTATTTTAACGAAGTGGATATTATTTACTGAGGAATTGCTTGCTTGATTTGAAACAAAACCCAATCGAAACTTCTCCCCTGGATATGAATAAAAGCAAAACAACAGAAAAAGGAAAATAACGTTCATTTCTCTTGAAAGATCCCTAGAACGTGGAATGTGTTCCTAAATCTGTCTTGTTTGCCGTCAGGATTCATTCCCTGGAAGGCGACAAGCAAACATGCCTGGGAACCCCAAGAAATGCTCTCCTGGTACCTACAAATCCTCTGTCCTTTTTGCTTGGCCACCACAGTTGTAACGATTTCTTGCTTTTCCGATACAGGTCAAGTAATTGGTGTTACAAAGAGATGGGTGGATGATAGACGGATAGATAAATAAATAGAGACAGCAAAATTGATAAGTAAATAGATAGAGAAAAAAAGAGAGAGCGAGAGAGAAAGAAAGAAAAAAAGAGAGAGAGAGAGAGAGAGAGAGAGAGAGAGAGAGAGAGAGAGAGAGAGAGAGAGAGAGAGAGAGAGAGAGAGAGAGAGAGAGAGAGAGAGAGAGAGAGAGAGAGAGAGAAAGAAACAGAGAAAGAGACAGAGAGGCAGAGAGAGAGAGAGAGAGAGAGAGAGAGAGAGAGAGAGAGAGAGAGTTCGAAATAATGATAAATGCTTTGATCATAAAACGATTGAATATGCAGTTAACAGATATAAAAGATGTACAAACAAGGGAAAAACAGTTTGATATAAAGGCTCCATATAATAATAATAATGAATAGAAATATAATTAAAGATAGCATGAGTGAGAGAAGAGAAAATTTAAGAGTACGAGAGCTAGAGATAAATACAGAATAGGATATATTAGAGACTTAGAGAAGAGGAAGGAGAAGAAGAAGAAGAAGAAGAAGAAGAAGAAGAAGAAGAAGAAGAAGAAGAAGAGGAAGAAGAAGAAGAGAGAGAGAGAGAGAGAGAGAGAGAGAGAGAGAGAGGGAGAGAGTGAAAGAAAAGAGTGATTGTGTGTGGGAGGGGGGGGGGGCTCTCAAAACATTCGGTTTTCAAAGACAGATTATTTTGAAAGTCGATAAATAAATATTGTAAAACTGTGGAGAACCTGAGAAAGGCCAGACTAGTGGGTGTTATCAGTCTTCCTAGCCCTCAGTTTAACAGTAAGGCACGAAGTTTACATTTTTTTCTTTGCTTTCTTTTCTCCAGGGATAAGTCTCCATCTTGTGCGCTGAAAAATACTGAGCTCTTACAATGTTAGGCAAGAAATGGAAAAAAATAAAAGCTTTTTTTGAATTGGCTTGCTCGAACATGTTTGTGACAGCTAATACAAAATATATTATCGATGGTCCACTTTTCCAGCACTTTGGTTTTGTTTCAGAGTTAGTCATTTCAAATGGAATATTAAATTAACTCATAATTTTTCAGATTTAAAGAGAAAACACAAGTATTGCTACTTCGATTTATCATAAAAAAAATATTTAAAGCTCTGCCTAACAGAAGTCTGATAAGTGATACAACGGCTTGTCTCGAAAATAAAGTAAGGAGTAAAGTAAGGAAACGTAACTTAGCTAGCTCATGCTGAACGCAGCGGTCTCTGAATTTGTTCTAGTCGTTTATTTTTGTTTCTAAGCATGAGGTTATTTGTCTTAGAAATATGTCTTCGCGGTCGGTTTTGCTGCAGTTTTGCATGATGCATCACGATTTCTAGCGCAGCTAGAGCTAAACAGAGACTGCTTTGTTCTCTCTTTCATAAAATAAAACGTTTCCGGCAGATTTGAAAAAGGTGAAATTTTTAAAAATTGTTTAATGAAAAGGAATATGATTGTATTCAAATAGAGAGTCAATGAAACTCTTTCAATCTTGGCATTAAAGCAGCATATCTCAATGCTGTAGGTTTACAGCCTCAACGAGACTAGTGTGGTTACTTCGCTGTTTGCCTATAAGTCTTTCTTTATTTTTTCAAACGCAAAGTTGCTGTGTTAGAAATAAAAACAAATACTGCTATAATTGAAAAAGAAATGAAAAAAAAAAAAAAAAAAAAAAAAAAGATAAAACAAAAACAAAAGAGGAAAGAATACGTGGTTCTGAAGACTCATCATCAAATGCAATATTTAACCACTCCCAATTCGGAGCGCTTCTTTAATAATTATTTTGAAATAAAGATCAAACCGAAGAAAAGCATTCTGTTTTAAATATTGGAAAATGAAAATATAAGGTCACTTTTACTAAACTGGTTCCCAAAAAACCATCACTCCCACATAGACTAGACTTTTCATGATTGGTTTGTGATGAACACAGTTAGTTATTGCTCGATTTTAAATACTAAAAGTCTGTTAAAAATTGTTAACTTTGATAAACCAAAAGATTATTTTATAAATGCAAAGGCATTCTATTTTTTCTCTTGTATAGATCAATTCTACTAGTCTTATGAAACAAATAAAAAAAATCTATTTGGCGGAGTAGATAGGAGTTGAGATTAAAAGTCGGTATCGAGGCTTGGAGCTGCTTGCCTAGATGTACTGAGACAGCCGTGTCTCCAATCTGACTAATGACGTTGGACCGGAACAATAATTGAATACTCCTTGCTTTGCCTTGTTATCTAGCTCAATGAGGAAGTTCAAGGACCAGATGTTCCCAAACATAATCTCTCTTTCGAAATATTAAAGTAAAACAAAAACTTATATTTAGTCTTAGAAAATAAGAAACAACAGGATATTTTCACAGAAGAATACAGGATTTGGACACTTCCTTCCGTCAGTATGGAAAAAAATTTATGTTTTTTACATTTTGCTGGTACATTTTTTATTTCATAAATTCTTGACACTTTTTTTCAGACATCTAATAAGGAGCATTAAATAAGGTCACTTAAATAATTGCTGATAATTTACACTTTTAATGGCAGCGTTCTGCACATCGCACTAAGCCCGTTTCTTAGCTGTTCTAGTAGTGCCGACTTTTTCCTATTCTAGAGGTACCTACCTTTTCCTGTTCTAGTGGTACCTACCTGTTCCTGTTCTAGGGTATTTTCCTGCACTAATCTGTACTAATCAACCTACTGAAGTCAAGATTTAGTTCTACAAAAAATTTCCCAGTATTTCCGAATTTTCAGATTAGAAAGAACTTTGGTGATTTCCATTAAATACTTATAAAATTTTGGCGTAGACAGCTTTAAAAATAATATTTGTTTCGAAACACAGTGGAAAGTGAGAATAAGTGCTTTGATATGTACAATGAAACTGTCCAGTAAAAACACGGTGAGTGAATATAAGCTTATGGAAGGCTGTTTTCTAGGATAAATTGAAATTAAAGTAAAGTCTAAACATGAATGCTTACAAAAACATTGCAATTTGTTCTTTAAGCTGAAAAGGAAATAATAAGGACATTACTAAGAGATTTTTTATGAGATTAGTTATAAATCTCGTTTTAGTTAAAACAAAAAGAAAAACAAATATTATTGGGCATTTCTTGACTTTGTTTTTTTTTTTTAAATATCTTTTCATACGACATAATTATAAGCAAAACGAACATTTCTGGAGATTTTCTTGTTGAAAAAGACAAATCTATAGAGCAATGTCATTGTTACTTTTTATGCTCTCCAAATGGGAGGGAAAAAAAGGTCAGGAAGAGGGAATTCTAAAACAAGATTGTACTGGATGATTTAAAATGTCTTGATAGGGTTGAGCTCACGTAAAGTTCTATACATGTGACATTTAATTTTCTGATGTAGTGTAAAACACAGGTCTTAATCGATGAGATCGATAAGGAAAACGAACGTATGTGTTACTGGCTGTTTCTTCTGGGATGGTTGGATCTGATTAGAAACCGTAATACTTTATGTTTCTCTGGTACGTCCGCTGTACGCGCTAAACCTTATACAACTTCTCCTCTTTGATCCAGTCTTGTTGATTTCTTGTCTGCGAATAAATTTCTCTTAAAAAAGCTAAAGAAAAAAGTGATAAATTTGTTTTTTTTTTACATGAATAGCTTGAAGGTGTTATCTAGATTACATTAGATTGGTAGCAACTTTGTGATAGCAAGATTCCTCACTTCATGTCTCCCAAGATAGATAGATATATTATTATTTATATAATGATAATCTTGTGCCGTATCTTTAATAGCATGGGCTGGATAAAATGCACTTTGGAATTATATTTCTTACCTACAAATCCTGCGAGGGGCCAGCGATAAATGTGTTATGACTTGCGCTATGCTCTTGAGATTGCCAAGGAAAAAAATGGGTGGGGTGATGTTTATAATGTTTTAGAATCACATTAATGATTCGGTTGGTAGAAAATAACTGACAATTTCTTTACTTGAGAATAAATCACAGGCCAGAAGTAGTTATTATTGTGTTTTGAACTGTAACGTTTAAGTGAGAAAAACGTAAGCTTTCGTGTTCGTAAAATGTCAAACGCCAAGAATAGCTGAGAAATCTAAGCTCTAACGTTGGGTCTATAACACTTGAACATAACAATCATCAATAACTAGGAGCGGTGAAGACGCCACGCTAAAACGCGTTTTGGTTGAATAGCGTTTCCCTCTCTTCGCCACAGCATTGAAAACTTGAAATACATAAATTGTTTAACACCTTGGAATTAAATATACATTGTAAGCATAGAATTAAAAAAAAGCAGAAATGCTTTCAGTCCCTCGAATGTAAGTCATAGGCATAGATAGTCTGTTTTGTTTTTTTTTTGTTTTTTTTAAAGTAAACAAAGTGTACTTTATTTTCTTTTCAATTATAGTCAGTTCAAGTAACAACTTTTAGAATACTTTAAGAAAGCAAAGCTACAAGCATGATTTCACACCCAATTCGCTGTTAAAAAATATAATTCTTGGTGCATTGATTTCACTGTCAAGAATAAAATTGTTAATGGTTTCTCTCACGAAGCTGAATAAAAATTGGAGAAAAAAATCCGTTTATTTTTCCTTTCTTCCGTGTCTAAAACAATTATTCACCACTGCCTTTCGTATTGATATCCCGCCTGTTCAAACAATTTTGCTTGGTACAAGAAATTCATTTCAAAACTGTGTAAATTTCCTGATTTAGTAACGATATATCATTCACTTCATCCCCGTTGACATAAAAATGGAGGGAAATATACATAAATTAAAGAAGTATGAAAGTTACTTATGTTGCTTCGATTAAGCGGAGAAAGAAATAAGTCTCGAGAGTGTATTATTGTTGACTATATTATCTGAAGGTATAATGTTAAAAAACAGTATCTGCAACCGTTTAACTTTTTACTTCCATCAGCATGGATGTGATGAAATCATTTTTAAAGTACACCAGAAAAAGAAAAACACATTTTTTTCAAGCAATTCGTCCTTTCACGGTTGTTAAAGTATAAAGTCTGCCAAAAGTCTCGTTGGGCTTTTTTAAAGTTCTTCAAGAATAATATTATTCAGCATGATAGTAGACCGAGCAATGTTTTGCCTTCAAGAACGTATGGAAATGATGAAATCAGTTATTGAAGAATGTACCGAGAAAGTGTATTTACCACCAAGTGAAAATGTTATTAAATTTTAATAATTTTGAATTTTAAGACAGTTGTTCTGACTAAAGACGAATTTATAGTTATGCAAATCAAACAATTATCATATGAGATTTACAATTATATAACACCTTGTTAAAACAAACGTGAACTGTATTTGTTAAAATGGGATAAATGAGAAAGTTTGAAAAAAAAAGAAGTGAGTTAATGAAAATGACGGAAAAGAAGTGACAGGGAGGAATGTAAAGTAATCTTTATCGATAGAGAAGAAGAGAACGAGGGAAAGAAAATGCTAAGAATGTGGAAGACAGAGATGAAAATAGCGAAAGCGAGAGGTAGCGATGAAAGATAAATAGATAGGTAGAAAAAACGAGAGAAAGGAAGATAAATGGACAAAGGAAAGAGATAGAATGCGTTTGTTAAATAAAGCTTGATAACAGCTATTAAGTTACACCAAACTATGAATCAAACATAATGGAACAAATAAAACTGGGACAAAATTAAAAAAAAAAAAAACAGAAAAAAGAAGATTACGAGAAAACCACATCCACATTAACACCATTCGATTCACAGACGGTCTAGAACTGTCAATGTCCTGGTAGATTTGATTTTTTTTTCGTGACACAGTGGAGGGCACGAACAATCACATAGAATTCGTGCTTCGTGTTTATAGCTTTTAGCAACTTATTGGTGTGAGATATTAATAAAAATCGCTTTAAAACTTACATAATAATATTTTGCTTAATGGCAGAATTGAGAATTCAAGGTTTTGTTGGGAGTCGAACTCTGTATTACATAACCAGGATGAAATAACATTTTTTATCATTGTTATTATTACTATTATTATTATTATTATTATTATTATTATTATTATTATTATTATTATTATTATTATTATTATTATTATTATTATTATTATTATTACTATTATTATCATCATCATCATCATCATCATCATCACCATTATTATTAATATTATCTGATCTTCGTAGCATGAGGATATTTATCTTAGTTTCTTACAAGACATTTTAAGTATTGCAAAAGTTAAAGACGAGAGAATTATGGTCTATTTTTTTTAATCATCATGCTGAAACTAAGATCGATCTAGAGCTATTTGTGTGTGTGGGCATGCTGTTATGGCTCTGTCACTTACATTGTGTTCCTCGATATTTTTCCACAAATCTCTCTAAAGCTTTAAGCTTTGGTGATAAAAAAAACGAATCGACTGTTATGGTATTTTAACCAAGCTAAAAAGTCTCTATAATTTTTACATCACAATACATAATTATACATCAGCTTACAACCTGCATGGATATTTATTTCTTTACCCCATTCCCTTTCTCCTTAAACCTCCATCACTAAGAAGAAAACGATAACATAAAAAACGTCAACATTATCTTTGACAAATTACATGATGCAGAAGACGTTTGTATACCGGTTTTATGATATTTTACTTGAACAATAAGTCACACATGGTATAAGATATGACCTTGAAGGCACGCAAAGTCACATTCATAGATGTTATTATAACGCATTTGGCATTAAAAAGTACTTTAGCGCATAACTTAATAAGTAATTATTTCAAGACATTTTTGAAATAATAGACATCAAATGGAAGTCATAGTTTTCGATATAATAGCTTGGATTTTGCACAGTTCATATCGGATTACTTATTCTATTTTTCAAAACAATTAGAAGATGCTACGATATAAGATAACATGAAGAAAAAACCGAAGAGGAACCAGGAAGTTTGCCACGAACTGTTGAGGAGAGCGAGAGATAAAGGGAAGGAGAGAAAGAAAGAGATGGACAGAGAGGAGGGCAGGGGAAAGAGAGTTTTTAGTTGCTCAAATTTTTATAGACTTATTTCAATTTCTCAAATACATTAAGATACATGCCATGCCATATAAATTTGTACGAAAAACTTTGCACTCCTGAATGAGACATGGATAAAATGAAATGGGAAGAGAGAGAGAGAGAGAGAGAGAGAGAGAGAGAGAGAGAGAGAGAGAGGGAAAGAGAGAGAGGAGAAGGACAGGGACAGGTGCAGAGGAAAATGAGAAAATTTTTCTTTTCACTTTCTTTTTCTTTTCGTAGAAAATATTAAAAAAACAAAATTCAGAAAAAACAGATAAATCTCGTTTGGAAAAACTATTATTATACAAATTCAACACTATCAAAATATAAGAAAAGATGTTCATTTCTGCTGCAGAATATACTTAAACCATTTACATGCATGTAGTTGAAAAAGCAAAAATTTAAAATTTTCCATATCTTTCAGGAGTTTGAAAATAATTCAAAGGAAAGACAAATGAAAATAACAATTTTTTTTTCATTTTTCCTAACTTTTTTTTATTGTGACTCAGCGGCAAATAAAAATGCAAATTGAAGCATAAATGTATAAGGGTAAAACCAATACGGAGCAATTTTTTATTTTCAATTTTTTTTTTTTAAATTGCGTTGCACGCAATAGTTTTTTTTTTTTACGGAACTATCCACCATAGTTTTGTTTTCATGTTGTGTGAAAGTTTCCAGTGACTAGTAAAGGCAGGAAATACAGAGACTGGAGGGAACACCAAACCTCCAGCTGAGGTAAAGAAGCAAAAAGGCTGAGATCTACATTGATGTATTCGTAATAAGTGTACGCGTGGATATTGCATTAGCAGAGAAGGAGGAAGATTAAGTTGTGAGATCAGCTCGCAACTTGAGCAACATTCATTGATGTCGGGCCCAGGTCGGTCTCGCCTTTCAAAGAGATGTGTACTATTGATCCCAACCCAGACCTGCTCTCCGCGCTTGCTACATAGACAGGCGCTCCAGGAGTCCACAGCAATGGCATTCGCATTTATTTTTGGACTACCATTAAACTAGAAGAGGCTACTAAGTTGAAAATAATGCAATTTCAAGCGCTTCTGAAATAATGGTAAAAAGGAAGTAAATAATACTACTTAGATCCATTATATTCATCTATGTGTAAAGATTGTGTAATAAACAACTCATAGATCTATTTAAATCTGCAATGCAATTTCCCCAAGTGAGCATGAGGAATTGAAAACATTCTGAAAATCCACCGTGCTATGTCTGTTACAGAATATTTTTTTTTTCTTTTTGTGCTCTTCCGTTTGTGCTTCAAATAAATTATAATTATTTAGACGAGTTTACGCACCACGGACCATGCAAAATCGTTTCTGCTTTTTTTTTTTAAATTTTGACGTGGATCAAAAGAAACTGCCTAGAGTGCTTATTTTAGCTAAAATCAGTTGAAAGCAATGCTTAGTGTATTTTTTTTTTTGTGATATCGCATTTCCTATTGTGACAAAAATAAAGATTGTTTAGATGAAATTAAAACTTGTTTCTGTACACCCATTTCAAATTTTAGTTTGCCAAAAAAATTTCGACCTAAATCGAACATGGATTGTAAAAAGATGTATATATGCAAATAGGCAATGCGTTTAAAATCAATTGGGAAGCATGATGTAGGCAGCAATGTAAAATATGATATACTCAAAACAATCAACAAAAAAGATATTAAGTTCAACATCATTTTAAGTTTGAAGATAACGTAATTTCTGGAATGGTTGTGTCCAAAAATCTAAGATACAAATTAATGAATAATTAAATAAATGCATAAAAAATCGAAATCATCGACTTCCGGATTCAAGCTCTTTCCTTTCACTTCTGATGTAATTCAGTGCGAATATTTTCATCAACGTAGGATATTACTGGTTTTAATTGACACTGCAATTAGTGTTAACTAGACACAGGAATTTAAAGTTCAATATGAGATGCACAATACAGTATGAGGGACTATACTAGTACAATATAGTACTGAGAAGACCCAACTGATCCACATCTAAGCGCCGTCATCGCAGGCCCGGATTAGTTTTCCATTAAGGTTCAATCATTTTCTTCCGCAATCTTTAATCTTCAGTAACGACATTTGTGATGGAAAAAAATGTGGTTTACTTATTTTATAAAATTTGCTTTCACAAAAATTTTGGAGCAACAGCAAGAGAAAGTCGATGGTATCTTGGCAACCTAAGATCTGTTGGTCTTCCATTTGTTGCCTGTATTCTTTAGAAATAATTTTATCCCAATCTCACACAAGTTACTGTAATCAACAGAGCATTGGCTTCTGAATTGAGCAAAATAAAAAAAATATATATATTAAAAAAATATCATAGGACTTGAAGTGTATTGAACAAACAGTTGTCGAGCAAAGTGACGCTACAATAAATATACAGTTTATATTCATGTTTATCGAGCAAAAAAATTAATACTAAGCATATCCGGGCAGCAGCTTTTAGTTTCAATTATTGTTTATGATTATAAGGGATACGAAAGTTGTTTTTCTGTTAACAAGCTAGATCAAATAGAGATTAGGCTAGTGATCTATAAGAACTTGTTTGACATGTAAATAAAAAAAAAAGACCTTAATGTAAGAAAATATTTGGAATATATAATATGGTCCTAGCATTGATTTTATTTACAATAATAAAAGTACAAACTCCCTTTCTAAATTCTTTTGCATATCATCGTATATACTGCATTAAATACGATTTCAAAAAGAAAACCTTTCAAAAGTCTAAACTGCAAAAAGAGATATTGTGGCAATCCACTAAACTGTCTTATTAGAAGAAAAAGAAACGGGCTTTTATGGATCACGGTGCGAACACGGGTTAAATTTATCACTGTTGCCATTGTATTTGAAGTCCTTTTTCTGTTAATATAGTTATATTCTTAAGCTTCCTATCTCTCTATCTCTTTCTATCTGTCTATCTATCTTACACTTTCTATCACTACCCATTCCGTTTCCCTGACTCTTTCTTGTGCTTCACGCTCTCTCCATCACTCATTTTATTCGAATAAATTTGTCCGCCTTTGCTTCTCCTCTAACTTTGCTTTCTGTATCTCTGTCTAATTTTCTTTCTCTCCATTTTCCCTCACCCTTCCACAATCTGTGTTAGTGTGTGTGTCTCTCTCTTTCTCTATACCTCTATCACTATTTCTTTGCACCTTTAACTCTTTTCAAAGTTGTTGATGTTGAGAACACACCGTTTGATCAAAAGCCTGCAGAGAAATAGTTCTTTTTCGTCCAGCAGAGTCAATTTGATCCATTTTCTGTACCTTTATCACGCAAACGTATGGTTGCCTGCCCGTAACATAGCACCTAAGCTTTTTTTTTCCCCGAGCTTACGTTTCCATGTGTCTTTGATGTCCAGCCAGCTTGCATTACTTGATTGTCAGTTCCCACAGTGAGCTCAGTGCGTAAAGTATTGAGGGTTTTACTGGTTACTGGTTTAATGATGCGGCCAGGTTATAAAAAGCAACGTTTAGCATTGCAACAAATTTTGTGAATTTTTACTGTATTAAATCTTAATGCATTTTGAATTCTCTCCATTGTTTTTAATTTGAAACTGATTCTGATAAAAGGCAAAAGGCACCGAACAAGGTTTTGTAAATATTTAAAACTTATTGAAGACTATATAATTTTCATAACTGCCGTAGAGGTATCAACAAAAAAGTACAATTCATCTAAGATATGTTTAAAGACATTCAACTACACACTACTTTACTTTCCACAAAAATGACCTTCAAGTCATCTAGTGTTAAAATTTTGAGATGATTTTTTTTACATCTTTTTTAAATGTTCGGTCAATACTAGATTTCAACTAAGTGTAAAATCTGAGCAGTCCGTTTAGAAAATCCGAGTCTGTTGAACTCACACAACGGAATCTTGTAAGGGATAGAAGAGCTGTAATACTGTTAATGAATTTAAAAAAGAATCACTTTAGCCTCTCAGCCACAGCTCCAAAGACTGTGCTGTTTTGTTTTGATTTGATTCCGTATACTTGTGATAAAAGCTTTAATCTCTGAGACATATGCAGAATTGTTTATACAATCCACCTACATTATAATTCTAACCTTAATATATCGTAAGTATATATAAATGTAAACGTACATGCAGATCCAGATCTACAGGAATATGTTTTCTAAATCTAGGAGGATAAATCTAACGTAGATTCAGATATATCTAATTATATCCAAAAGATAAATCTGAAAAGAATCAAGATAATATATTGAATATAGATCAACACGATATTTTTCCATTCACTAATAATTGTCATTATCATTCTCATGGTATAAAATAAATGTATTTTGGTCAAAACTTATGTTATTGTCTCAGAAGATGTTACATAATCAGAGATTTCTTCTAATATCTTTGATTCATGTTGAAGTCATAGAGATCAGAAATTATTTCTTTAAATATGCTTTTAAAAAATAATGACACTTTGTTTGAAATTGAGAATGAATTGATTCCTAAGAGATTAGGTTAAATTATCTGTTATGTTATGCAATATTCAGTAATATAATATGCAAAAAACTTAAATACATCAAATGAATAAAAGATTAATCGTTTATTTCTACAGTAATACCTCTTTTATATTGAAAAAAAGGTCAAAAGTACACGTAGTAGTAAATTTTGTTTTATTTCAGCATTACACCAAGTGTGTTCTAAGCATTGAGATTTTCCTCTTTGATGAGTGATTCCAAAAAAGACTAAATTCCCTTGATAAATATTTATGGTGGTTAATAACATTTCGATGCTGTCAGGGTAAGAAAAGAAGTGATTTCTACGCTGCACTTAAGTTATGACTTTATTAATCAATGCATTGTTGACGGAAGGCAAGCTCATTAAAATACAATTCGAAAATCAGTAAAAAAAAAAACAACAACAAAACAACAGATGATACCAATATTATGGTCTTAAAAAAAAGGTAAGAATACTTTTTTGCTATAAAAGTTTTACATTGTTTCATGACATGTAGGTCTGTGTTAAAGGTCGGATTGGGGACGTAAGAATGTGAAAACCTTTGTCACTTTACATTGTAAACATTTGATGGAAAGCTTGAGCTAGAGAGAGACATAATGAGAGAGAGAGAGAGAGAGAGAGAGAGAGAGAGAGAGAAAGAGAGAGAGAGAAGACAAGAGAGGCTGACAGAAGGGAAGACAGAGACAACAAGAGCACGAGACAGAAATAGTAAGAAAAAGGTAGAAAGACAGATATAGACACAGTCAAAAAAACGTGAGAAAGGGACCGTGACAAAGATTAAGAGAGAGAGAGAGAGAGAGAGAGAGAGAGAGAGAGAGAGAGAGAGAGAGAGAGAGAGAGAGAGAGAGAAATCATAGAGGAAAAAAAAAAGACGAAGAAGAAGAAGAAGAAGAAAAAGATAATGATGATGATGATGATGAAGGAGAAAAAAATGGAGACTAAATATAAATTGAGACGGTCAGACAAACAATAAAAAAGTAAAGAAAAAAACCCCAGAGATATTTAGAGATAACTAAAGAGATGGTGTCAGGAAGCGAGAAAGAAAGGTAAACACTTGAACAGCATTTCACTGCGTTATCAATACATAAAGTTACATTATATATGGACTGCGATACCTATAGAGAACAAATGAAACATCAATAAAATAAAAAAAAAACTATGCAAAGACCAGTTACAGAAATCTAAAATGATCGAAAAGGAGGAAGACATTAATCAGATGTTTGCAGAATGTAACTTACACGATGAAAGAACCAAACAATTACTAATGGTTTTGAAGAAAAGAGGACAAAATATAAATTTGTGATAAGCAATAAATAAGCTTTACTTAGTTGTTTAAAACTCTCTTAGATCGACTTGAAGTGACCTTTACTTAATCCATGTATTTTAAAGTCGAATCACATTTTCAATCACACACACACACACACACACACACACACATATATATATATATATATATATATATATATATATTTTGTTCTAATGTTGTGATAATCTGCATTCTAGAATAGCAAATGATGATTGCAGAAAAAAAATAAACAAATTTTTTTCTGTTTTGAAATGCAAAAGTCTCATTAAGGCATTCTTTATGTAAAATATTTTATAACTATTTCAGCTTTTTTACCTGTTATACATAACTTAGCCGCGTAGGACTTTTGTTCATTGGTGTTGTTTTTATTTCCTGACCACTTCTTATAAATAATCATCTTCAAGGTGATTGCTATTACTCTGTTAG
The DNA here is from genome assembly GCA_033675545.1 of Elysia crispata. Taxonomy (NCBI): domain Eukaryota; kingdom Metazoa; phylum Mollusca; class Gastropoda; family Plakobranchidae; genus Elysia; species Elysia crispata. Next base: position 3,435,229 of record JAWDGP010004263.1, on the reverse strand, counting down.
TTCTACAAAGGCACGCCTGGTCTATCTAGGTAGGAGAATCATTCCCAGATTGGAAAATGCTTCCTCTCGCTTTGCCAAGGGTCATCTCTTGTATGTCAGACAGGTCACGCAAGAGGCTTATTATGGTTCTTGTCACAAAGCTCAATACCAGAAAAAGTCGAGAAAATCTTTTTACTTAACATTATCCCCTTGTTCCTAAGGTTGAAGTTAGTGAAAAGTACTTTAGATTCACGCTAGGGATTTCTAGTCCTCGCATGTTTTGTAATGACACCTTTATCTAAGTACATTCATGAGTAATTTGTTTACGACAATACCCGGAAAATGAAAACTGTACGCCGGATTTCAGTTTAGGGTAGGGAATTCTAATCACTTTGGTGCTGAGGTGACTTAGTATTTTTTTCTTCCTCCTTGAAAGTTAATTCTTACTTAAGGAGGGCATATAAAAATACATATTTTGCGGTGTCTGCTCTATGTTTCAAATAAGTAAAACATCTAAATCATGGCTGGTCTTTAGTATATGATAGCAGAAAAGTGTGAAGGTAAGTAGACGTTTACAGTGACATTTGCCATCCACAAGATTCTCTATTTGCAGCAGTCTCAGAGAGTCATGACCAGAGCACGGAACGCGACGCTTCAGCAGGATTAAGTATGCTTTACTTTCACCATCTCCACCCAGATCGCAAGAATGACCTCTATCAGAAACTTCTGATCAAGTTTTGTCTACACTCTGCTATCTCTCTTCTTCTCTCACTACCTTTCTACATACCCCTCTTTCTTTCTCTGTCTTTTTCTCTCTTCTGTCTCTCTGTCTGCCTCTGTCTCTGTCTCTGTCTGTCCGTCTCTCCCCTCTCCTCTCTCTCTCTCTCTCTCTCTCTCTCTCTCTCTCTCTCTCTCTCTCTCTCTCTCTCTCTCTCTCTTTCTCTCACCCTTCTGTAGCAGCTTTGATAACTTCCAGGTCGCAATGCAAAAATCATGTTGCACGCTGTGATTCTGAAGACTTAGGTGTGAATGCAATCAATTTTCACCGTAGAGTTTTTCCGGGACCAAAACCTTTTTAATGCATTTTCTAAAAATACCGTTTGGCCGACGATCCTAAATTATTTATGCTTTTTTTGTTCTTTGTAATTTCATTTCCTTCAAAAAAGGGAAATAAAAAGAACGATTCAAAAGTGATTTTTAGCTGAGAACTAAAAACCCAGGAAAGAGAGTGAGATAAAGATAGATAGATAGATAGATTAAGAGAGAGAGAGAGAGAGAGAGAGAGAGAGAGAGAGAGAGAGAGAGAGAGAGAGAGAGAGAGAGAGAGAATAAGTGGTAGAAAAAGTATGAAAACAAGTGTAAAAAAAAACAATATTTTAACACAGAAAATGTATTAATAAAAAAAAAAAAATACCCCCTCCCGCCATCGTTTGACGGAGTCGTAAGTTTCATAAACATGTGTAAATCTAGCTGGAATTTTCATGCAGCGTTAAGCCATGGTTTTTTGGGGTTTTTTTTTTTGTTGTTTTTTGTTGCTTTTTTTATCCAAAGGTCAAAATATATAAAGTTAGCTTCTCCACTAAGTTTATACAGCCATATCTACCTGAAGCAGCAGCTACCTGCAGGCAACGGGGCCAGTTTTCATGGGAGTATGACACTGACAGGCCAGGTGTGGCTGGAGCCGTCATGAAATGAGAGCATGTCTAACGCCATGGAGAAGTTGTGTGTTTGTGTGTGTGTGTGAGTGGGCATGGGTGCTGGTTTTAGACCACCTTAACGAGCAGTCTTAAACATCATACACATCCCGTAGAGTGATGGGAAAATAATTACCTTCAGATCTGAAAAGGAATGGTTTATGAAATTAAGAAGAAAGTCTCAGAAACTTCAGACAGACCAAGCTGAGAGAGTAACGGATGTGGGTCAGAAATAGACCAAAGTGATAACCCGGAAGAACAATTTAGAGTCCAAAAGGGAAAAAGAAAGTTGGAAATGAGTTCTTTTCACCTGGCAGGTATAAACTGGACAGAAAGTGTAAAGGAAAATTTCTTCTTCTCTATTAATTAGTCAAGCCTCTTAAATATACAACAACAGGTAGAAAACAAGCATTGCTATTAAATATACTAACAAAAGAACGAAACGTAAACGAGAACTACGAAGATGATAAAAGTGTTGGTCTGTTTGTTTTTTGATTTTGTTTTTTTCCTAAAAATGTAGAAAAAAACAACGAACAAAAATAGAAACAAAATAAAAAGCATGCATAGCACGAAATATAAAGAGAATAAAGTCACAAATTATTTTAATTTCAGAGAGAGAGAGAGAGAGAGAGAGAGAGAGAGAGAGGGGGGGGGGAGAAAGTTGGGAGCAGATATAAAGTCCCCCTAAGGGAATTATGAGACATTAATTGGCTTACTAATTAGCAATTCCTAGAAAAGTACAGTCCATCATATTGTGCACCGTTAAAAGCAAAACAAAAATTTATAAAAACATGTTTTTGAAAGACATGTGCAGGAAATATTTTACAGAATTCCGTCCGGATGAACGTTCTGTCATTTGTATGAGATAAGACATTATGCTTCGATGATAGAAACCTCATGTGTTTCAAAATATCCTGGATGAAAATAATATGTTACTCTCACTCCAGACTATATTCAAAGCATTGGAGTCATAATTATATCTTTGAACTAGGGAAAGACATAAGCAACAAAAAGATAAATATTCAACATGCTTCCTGTTCAAATTCCTTTTATTCCTTTGGATCGCCTTGTACCAACCCCATTTATTTTATCTTTTTACATAAAATACAATTCAGAGTGATCCGCCCCTCTCTCCTCTTCCAAAGAAAAATGAAATAAAATGGAATTTTAAAAAAGTAAGTAAATGAAGTTTTGGAGCTTGATGGCTTAAAGGTGCAGCCACATTCAAAATATACGTGTCTAATAGGTTTAACAGCATACAAGGATATGATATGTTTCGAGTCTTGAAAATAATACAAAACGAATAAATATAAATATGTATACATAAATTATATAAATATAATGGATAAAAATATAAATATATATATAATTATACACACACACATATATATATATATATATATATATATATATTTATATATATATATATATATATATATATATATATATTTATATATAAATATATTAATGAAAATTTTTGAAAATCTTGTCTTATCTGTGACATGGTCTTACGACAAAGGCAGAGAACAAACACGTAAACCTGAATTTAACCTTTGTAGAAAGAAAAAAAAACCTATAATTCTAATTTATATATAAACAACATCTGTTTTTCGTAATTTTTTTCCATAACTACAGGTCCGTGTTAAGAAACAAAATAATAATACGCAATAAAAAGTTCGGACTTACCTGCAGAAGCCATTTTGCTCTTAGAACCTTTACTCTACATACACTAACTTACTTTAGAAAATTCACAGCAATTTTCACGCACAAACAAATATTTAACGCTTCAAACCAATCTACACAATAAGCTTGTCCTGCTGCGCTCTGGAGTTCGGCTTCTTCACAATAGCAAAAAGCGGCATAGCTGCAAATTGATGCAGTGAAATCAATAAAGTTATTTTTTGCAACAGAAAAATAGGTTTATATAAAATCCATTTTTCTAAGACAATAGAACTGAATTTTCAGTTCTCAACGAACAACAATGGCTTGATGGCGGCTCCATGAAAAGTGTACTTCACGCTCCGATGCTATCAAACTCAATAGGAACCTAAAAGCCATTCTTGGAGCTATTAGATCTATAACTGAGAAAAAAACTTGAAGATTTTCCCCGCTGCGGGCCTCCTCCCCCTGGCCTGCGGCATTGCTGTTAGTAGTAGGGGCGATGTCTTTGCCTCCCCCATCTCCTCCTCCTCTTCCTCGCGCGCGGTATAGCCTCTCGTCAATACCATCGTCTTTCCTTTCGCTGTATAACCAGCCGCGGTCATGTCATTGAGCACCAAAACGCATCCATCATCACACTCATCACATCTCCTAGAATGATATCAATCGTTTCCCTCTTTGCCAAGAGTACTATAAACTACGGCGAACCAATCAAGGGGGTCGCCCCTAACAATAAAGTTTTTCTGTTGCTTTTTTTTCCCTCCCCTAGAGTTACTCACGTTCCGAAGAGCAATCGGTCTGCCCGCAAGCGCCCTTCATCTCACACTCAGACCACTGCTGCACGCTCTCTTATCCTGCTCCTCCTGTCTCTGTACCACTAGCTTGTCTTCTTTCTCTGTTCTGAACGAGACAGATTCTTCTTTTCCTTTGTTTTTACGTGTGTTTCTCCATTCAGAGCGTAATTAACGGAAATTTCTCCATGAGCCCGTGAAAACAGAGCTCAACATACGATAATTAATCTATCTCTAAACCAGTTGCTGGTCATTTCGGTATATTTTCACGAAAAGAAAATTCTGTGGAACAGATTTTTTTTTCTCTACCCGGCAATTTTCTTTTTTTTCTTTTTTTTTTTTTACTTTTATTTTTCTTAAATCACTTCGACTTAAATCACATTTCTAATGTATATCAAATTTATATTAATCTTTCTCTTCTTCCGCATTTTTTTCTGCATGTAACTAATATTTCTCTTCCTCCCTCTCCCTCTCTTTCTCTTTTTCTCGCTCTATCTATTTGTTTACCTCTCTTTCTCTCCCTCTATTAATCTAACTTTTTTCCCCCTTTAGCTGAACACTTAATTTGTTGCACGATATCCATTTATCTATCTCAATATATATATATATATATATATATATATACAATCTGTTAATATTCATATCCTTCTGTTTCTGTGTGTGTGTGTATATATATTTATCTACCCATCAAAGTCAATTCTAATGCTTCATATCTCTTTCAAATTATGCCCGTTCAGAAATCACTTTCAAGTTCCTCTCCAGCTTATATTTTTTATTAAAGTTTTTTTGTTAATGCACTTTCTTTTTCAGAGGGGCAGGTGTATTTTGAATATGTTTTTAATAAAATACTCTTTTATAATTTAGTATTACTTCTTGAAAAAATTTTCGCATTGAAGCCCTAGGGGCTATTAAGGTACCTGAGCCTTAAGTCTGATATACATTTTTAGGGCTCGATGTACAAGTCCATTTTTTTTTAATTATTTATTTATTTCTTCTTTATGGCAGGTTTCTAGGAGTTACCCTTTTCTCTCTTCCAGTTTTGTCTATGCCTTATCTCGTTTATTCTGTTTTTAGCCAGTCTCCATCTGATCTCTCTCCATATTTCTCTTCTTTTTGCCACCAGTAATGTTTTCGCTTTTTCCGTCTGCCTGTTCTTTGATTTTTTTCCTCGCTTTTTTTCATCTCAAAACAACGGGCCTTTCTCAATGACAAATATTTCAAAGTGGTCTTATTATCATATCAATAATATTTCTTTTGTGAAGGAGAAAAAAAAAATAACCCAAGGGACAGACAGTGCCAGCAGCATCCTTAATTGAAGCTCAAACGGGGAAGATAGCGTCATTGCTTCCTAAGGTGCGGCACAATTACTAAGTTAATTGCAGCTTGTAACAATGACGTGTCAGTGCGTGCTATTATTAACTCTCCTACACGATTTGCCCTAGAAAAAAATAGTCTTGAGCAATTCAAAGGGAAATAACCAAGTAAACGATTTCTCTCCGCTGCCTCAAGAGGATATTGTTAATGTTTGGATTGAAGGTAAAATAATTTGTCTTATCTAACCATCCAAAACAGAAGGTTGACATTTTACTGAAAATTTCCAGTATGCTTTTCGTTGGACTCGCACAGGCGTAACGATTAGTTTCAATAAAGATCGATTACCAAAAACAACATAAAATGAAAAGGAAAGAAGAAAAAATAATGCGCAAAAAAATAGTGGCACTTACATTTTTATGAGACAAATTCTTGGCTTTTTTATTTTTCGATACGGCTAAATGTATTATTAAATATAATTTCAGTGGAAAAAAAGTATTGCAATACCACAATCTTACTTCATCATGCAATATAATTCTAAAAATAAAAAAGAGATGCATAGAATGGTTGGTATAAAAAATAAACATTAAAATCTCAACGATTTCATTCCTTTATATGATGTTAAAAAGCCACTAACATCATTTTCTTCTAGCATTTTCATATCAAAAACTATATAAAAGTATGGTCATTAATTCTCCTAAAATAAACAGCCACTATATCAAATGTTAGCTCACATTATGCGAGCATAATTTTTTGATTTGCGGGGCAGACCCCTGAATGACATTTGAATTTAATGATGGACATGGAAAATATGTCAAGGAAGTGAAGACACAGCAGCTGTTACGGAAACCATCAACTTGTATATATCAATATCAGTTTTCCTGTATTTCGTCTTTTCAAGGAACGGTACTGCAAGAGGGTTTGAAATAACATTCGCTAAGGGTTAAGTCAGAGTGATTTGGATTTTTAGTTTTTTTGTTGTTTCTTTTTTAATTTAATTATCGACGTGAAGTAATCAAGGACACATTCGTTTATTTCAATCTCAAATGTAAAAATATAAACAGACTACCCATGTCTAAAAAGGACTGTATTCTATAAACAGACTTTGAAGAAGATACCACATCGGTTAGAAGACAAAAAATTCTATTAGATTCGTGTGATAATCCGGATTTTCCTGCAGTCACTTTTAAAGATGCCGTACAGTTATTAAGTGAATTGCTAATTTTGACAAGTTCCATGTGGTGGTGCAGGTCTATACTAGTTATAGATGCAGTTTTATTACATTAGTTATACACAAATAGCTACTGGCTTTAGTTCGTGACACAGAAGGACAGAAAGGGTTAAGATGCAACTAAAATAAATACACAGCACAAAAGAGTGTCTGAAATGTCTGATGTATCAAACTATGTATTTTGTTTTTATTTTCTTCCTCATTTTACGGTAATGATCTACACCACCAACGCTATGATATTAACACTGATTACGAATAAACTTTTGATTACGCATAAAGATAATACGAAGAATTAATTGACAGAATCATCAACTTTTCTTTCTGTGCTCTGCTGCGTTTTCCCTGCAAAGCTGATAAGAACTGCAATTTGTGTAGAAGCACCACTTGCTTTGAGGTGGTCGTTTAATGTAATCGTCGGCTTCGAGTCTCCTTGCTTTATCTCCTTAGCGAGTCGTACCGTCCATCGATCGAAGGAGCTCATCACTCAACCACTTCTTGTAAATTAAACGTCCTTACTTCCCTTGGCACAGAGCTAATTCAATCAGTTTTGCTTACCTGCGATCTTAGTGAAAAACAACAACCCTTTTAGCTTTTCACCAGCTAGAAACTGAACAACGCATGAGACGGGAAATTAAAAGGTTTGGCAGTTTTTGGAAAAAAAAACTCAGCTCAACCGCTGGTGCGCCTCAAACAATAAAGTGCTCTGGGAGCGGTCCCGAGGTTTGATCGATCACACGTATAAACATAATTATCTGCGATCGGTGCTCTTTCAGGAACTTAAAGAATAAAAAATATCCAGAAATTGTGCTGGAATTATCAACAGAAACAAAGAAAAGCATTTGTTTTTATTTCTTGCTTATTTGTTGTTTTAAAAGGTTTTACAGTTGTGACACACTTCTTTTCGAGATATTCTCACAATCACATGAAAGTTAAAATGTATGAAAGTCGTAATAATAAAAAAAAAGATGATCATGATAGAGATGGCAATTGTTCTTTATCAAGTGATACAGAATGAAATCAGCAAGGTGGCAAAGGTGTCACTGAAATACCGATTGGAGCAAATGCATTTGTAGCAATAATAGAATCAGCAGGGACAGTGGATATAATAGCAGTGGAAGTAAGAGAGCATAGATTGAAATAGATTAGTAGTAGAAGCAGTGGCAGTTATAATAAAAAAAAAACAAAGAAACAGTAAAGAAAGCGATAATTGTAGTTGCAAAATTAGTAGTAGTAGTAGTAGTAGTAGTAGTAGTAGTAGTAGTAGTAGTAGTAGTAGTAGTAGTAGTAGTAGTAGTAGTAGTAGTAGTAGTAGTAGTAGTAGTAGTAGTAGTAGTAGTAGTAGCAGCAGCAGCAGTAGTAGTAGTAGTAGTAGTAGTAGTAGTAGTAGTAGTAGTAGTAGTAGTAGTAGTAGTAGTAGTAGTAGTAGTAGTAGTAGTAGTAGTGTGGGCGTGGTGGTGGTGGTAGTAAGGGCGTTAATAGTATTTCCGAACAAAATTTTGATGTGATAGTAAACGTTGAAGCCTAATGGCTTATTTATATTTTTTTTTTAATAAAAAAAATTTTTACGCATATATATATATATATATAAAATGCTCAAATGTTGTTTTTCATTTTTCACTTTTTTCAAGTAAGTGGTGTATATCAAGTTGTCATTTGCACAGATTTTAATTTTGTTGGGCCTGTGTTTTAAATTCGGCACCACATCTGGGCTGACATTTCAATATAAAACAGGGAGACATTTTAAGGCCTGTCTCAAGTTTATGGACCTTTTCTCTAGCCATGCAGTAAGAGGCAAATCGCCTGACATTGTTATTGAATCAGAGCTGGCAGTTTTCAAGCAGGCTCCAGAGAATCGGACCTTCTCTATCGAACCGAAACTGTTTTTGAATCAATCGAACCTGGTTAGGGTTTGAAGAGTCTAGACAGGAACAAGATTATACACTGAGAGTGTGTTATGGGCCTTCGAGGAGTTAAGGTGACCTCAATCTTGAACAGCTTACGTGACATAGGTGTGGAAAAGTAAGAGTGAACGATTGAAAATAATGGTAAAAATGATGAAATGCTTGTGTTTACAAAATTTCATGTTACGGTTATGTGGTCAGAACAAATGACCATTGCCCGTAAAATCTGAAACAGGACTGGTTGTCTTGACAGAGTTATGAAGTGAAGAATTAAAGAATATTTTCTGCCTAATGCTACCTATTTTGGGAATATGTCATAGAAGAAGTTGAGTGGCAATGGTGACATAATCCTTTTCAATTAGCGTATGTGGCCGTGTGTAGCGAGTATTAAAATTTGACATGCTTTAAACATTGATTAAGTTAGTAGTTTTCTGTTACGGATATGTGGATTTTTTTTCCAATTGACATAAATACCTTATAGGTATAATTTTACATATCTTTATTTAATTTTATTTTCAAGCATATTATGTTGGCCCTCTTTTATATAAATCACAGTTTATAGTAAATGCATGTTGTTAAATTTCCCCATATTAGACATAACTATTATTCAACTCCATGCCTAACCAAGATCAGTGAAGGTAAACACAAAGCCATTCTTGCCCCCGCTCTTCTCATTAAACTGAATTTGTGGCGCTAAGATTCTGTTCATGTGGTTTTCAGTTTAACGCCTCTGCTTTTTATTCGATACTCTTTTTGTCCCCCGCAACACCAGTAAGGCTGCAGTACTCTCTTCTGCTGGGCCTCATCGACCAACGATCTCTTGTCTGATATGCGTGCTTCCACTCGGTATTGTTCATCTGCTGTATTCACAAGCCTTTACGCATCCTTGATCCGGCATCCTCCCATATCTTTTGAACCTATCTATCTGCTTGGAAAGCTTAGTTAGGAAATGCTTTATGCAATTACGTGATCCGCGTTGAAAGAGAATTGAGGAACGTTAAAATATATATTAAGAAAATTACGTGCTTCACAAAGGCCAAGAGACAAGAATAGCAAGCAAGAATAGCAACAGCACGTTAAAAGAATAGGAGAAAAGATTCCGCTGAAACCAACTTCCTAGTTCATCTCTTCCACATGCATAGCCTGAGAGGAAGGCGCTGTATAAGGCAAAGATGAATAAAACTTTGTTACAAAACTACTATAGATCCAAAATCGAAGAGATACGGGAATATTTTTTTTGTACAGAAACAGACAAAGGCCTTGTGAATGATAGAGTAACTTTTCCAATGTCTTTACTTTTAATCCTTCTTATGCTTGAGTGCTTAGTTTCTATGTTTGACTTCATGTTTCTTCTTCGTGTAAGGGTAGACCCTTTACGTGCAGTCTTTTTAAGAAGTGACCTTACGTTTTATAGATTTTCATGTATTTCATTGTTTTGCCATTCTCGTGATTTTGATAATGTTAAAGAACAGCTTACTATCCTTATCTTTCAGAAGAATCTTGTTGGGAAACTGTAAGAACAACAACAGCAACAGCGACAACAAAAAAAAAAAAACTTTTTTCATCGCTTCCATTATGTTTTGCGACGTATACTCCGTTTGTCTCCACTTTTTTGTGATTCACAATGCGAAGAATTCAATTAAAAAGCCTGCGAATCGATATTCAGCGTTGTATTGAGCCGCTCCCCCCCCACCCCCCTCCCCCTTAAAATCTAGTTTGTGAGCCAGAAAACACCTGTAATGCTGTGCAAGTAGTTCCATTACTTACTTCAGCTCCAATGAAGAGTAAAATGAATATACTAATTTGGAACACTTTGTCTCGACGACATGCAAGATTTGAATGTATAGACATAACTTTTAATAGTCTAGTTTGAAAAGATTTAGTTTTAAGAAAAACATGACGGCAAAAAATGAAGTTAAGCGATTGAAAAAAAAAAACACTCTTATCTATCTACAACGAGGTTTCATCATTTAAAACAATAAGCTTAATTAAAAGCGTTCGTACTGGGTAATCTTTACCACGAGAACAAGTAGTTAGTTGCTTCACATAATTGAGACAGATATAGCCACAAAACAATTATGATCTCGGTGCCGCTTCTCTTCTTCTTATTCTGTTATATATCTGTAAAGGAAGCCTAGCTTTATGTAAAAGAAGTGTATAACACAGCAGCGCTGTGAAAAATCATAATGGAGATAAAAAAAAAAAACAATGACATAATTATTCCTACATAAAATGCAGAGAAAACGTAGTGCTGCTTTCCGTCGTATCCTTGATCTGTCCCGTAATGAATGCAGATGTTTCAAACTGGGAGTAATGGGGCCTTTTATTTCATCTTTTACTAATTTTGCTGAATTAATCTGGCATCTTTGCCTTCTATCAAAGAGTGAAGAAGTCTAATTGAATGTTAAAGAGAAATGGAGGGAAACATGCAATGTTGTTTCATTAATTTGTCTTAATTCTCACCTTCTAGCTGTACGGTCCATAATTATGTTAACAAGTGTTGGCTTCATAGATATTTCCAAGGTTGGCCTATACATCAAAAGTTTGAGCTTAATAAACCGAATTATATCAAACATCAAAGCGGTCTATTAATTTTTTTTTATTTTTTGTTAATAGGCGCATTTGAGAGGGCTGTAATTTCATTTTATATCAAAGAGGGGAAGTCCTTCAATGCCATTTTCGTTTGGACGCCTATTTTCGATAAAAACTCATGTCGCTAATAATTCCCGAGACTTAGTTGATGTTACATGAGCTATTCAATATGTATACAAAGTGCGAATGAAAAAATTGAAGAGTAAATGAAGTATAATCTCTCAGTCAAGTATTTCAGCTTTTTCCTTAACGAAAGTTTGATATTGTCAAAGTGAGTAAGTGGCAAATGGAAGCGTATGAAAAAGTTGAGTCTTAGAGACCGACATCAAATCATGCCTTAGCATGTTACATCTGTTTAAATAGATGAAAAACTGCAACGAGCTAAAGCAAAGGAAAAAAAAAACAGAAGGAAAAAAAAAAAAAAACTCACGAGAGAATGAACCATGAAGATTTGCGCTTATCACCACGGCCGTTGACTTGCTTTGTTTAAATCGTGCTGAGCAGCCTTAGCAAGAACCTCTGATGCATTCCATGTGCCTAGGGGAAAATACAGCTCAATGAATACAAAAAAAACAAAAGATGGTTAAAAGTTGTGGAGGCGAGAGAAGTGTTATACAATATGAAAAGAAGGGGGGGAGGAGTACGCTATAATTGTAATGCTATTAGATTGAAATTTTTAAATAAACTAAAGACATTAAGAAAACCAGTAATAAATATAACCGTTTCTCTATCTGTACAGGTACCTGCATCCCAATCTTCTGCTATGGAGTTTACACAAACCAGTAATTTTACGGACAATGTGTTTATATAGTTGCAAAGTGAGAATTTTCAAAACTGAAAAAAAAATGTGAAGAGTAGATTTCTTTTATGGTATCGAATTTCAATGAACTACAGTTAGATTAAAGTAACTTACATTGCAATGATCGCAGTTATTGTTTGTTCCCTAATCTTATTTTTTATAAAAGTTTTGTTTAAACAGGATATGCTATTGATTTATTATTGATACAAGATAAAAACTTTCTTGGCTTTCAAAACATCAAGTAGCAAACTCCACAGACCTAACAATAAACTGATGAGGAAGTTACTCAAGCGATTGCGCGTCTATCCTAACTAGTAGACACCAAGTAATAAAATAATAGCCTCCATAGGAATTGGCTACGGTTCAGCCAACTATATTAAAAAAATAAAAACTCTAGCCTTTGAGACTTATTGAAACAATCAATACGTCTAGTCCATTATTTTTTCTTTCAATTGTGGGATCAAATAAAAAGAAATTCTAAGTAGTACAGAAACACTCATTTCAATGTTTTGAAATTCTGACGCTTTGAAAATCAGTTGCGTGCAATTCAGAAATTCATTTTATTCGTTAATGTGTTTCACTGGAGCAAAACTAGGAGGACGGTTATTTTTTATGGTGCAGTGAAGCTAAAAATTATATATTTCATCGGAGATGCATGATGATGAACAAAAAGTGCCCACGCATACTTTAAGTAGTTATGGACAATTTTATTCAGCGCTGTTATTGTTGTTGTTGTTGTTGTTGTTGTTGTTGTTGTTGTTGTTGTTGTTGTTGTTGTTGTTGTTGTTGTTGTTGTTGTTGTTTCATTCTTTTTTAATTTCAGGAGAGCTAGGTTTCTTTCAAGAAAGGATCTTTTTTTTAAGACTTTTATGAAGAATAAAATCGTGTTCAGTTCTAGTCTGTATAGAACGTATTCTTACTGCTAGATTTAGTCATAGAATATATACAAAATACTTCTGCAAATAGGGATTTTATCTACGTTATCTGTGATTCAGATCAGAATTTTTCGTATCGTGTTCTTTTAAAGCTCATTTTGACATGCTGAAAGTAATCAGGATATTTTTGTTCTGTATTCACATAAAAGAGCAGAGTAAATATTGGAACATCATGGTCCTAAACTATTTCATTTATTGGTTTGGATAAAATAAAAAAAAAAATCTTACAAACAATCAGCCATTTGCGTTTCATGCCTAGACAGATCCAAGAATTATCTGGTCAAACTTTATTTTAGTTCTATACAGCGCTAAAACCTGCCAAACTCTTGTCAAACGAAGGTAACAAAAGTGCTGTTGACAAACTGATACTTTGACAGTTGGACAAAATTCGAAACAATTTTCGCGAATACTTTTCAAAAATTGAAAATCTGGTTAAATATTCATTTAGTCTGAATCAAGTTTAGATCAAGGCTTCTTTCTAATTAGAAATCTAGATCTACATTTTACAGAAATCTAGGTTCTCAATCTAGATGACATGTAATCTCTTTGGGCGGTATCATTATTTTATCCTGTAAAAATCTTTGTACAGCGCAATGCAATGAGGAAAGAATTTTTTATCTTGCTTACTACACTACATGTAATTGAAACTCATAAAATTATGTAGGAGTTAAGAGATATTTAGCTTTTATTTAAGCCTTCGTCATCTTTTTATGGGCATCGAGGCTTCCCAAGGAACAAGCCAAGTGGCTGAAATAAACAAATCTTCGCAGTAAGCTAAGAGTTAAAGTTGGCTATATCATGTAACCATTTTAGCAGTGCTAGGGCAGTTAAATATTTTTGTTGTTTGGGTCTGCGGGATGAACCAAACGTATGCTCCTACCATAATGAGGCCCTATGTCCCAACCATGCATACATTTTAAACAAAGAGTTCACTATAACCCTTAACATGCAAAAGTTTGTTCACTTCAGTTACTTGGCCTGTATTTAAGGAGGCCTAGATGGACATCCATCCGATCTTGGCCAAGCATTATCTAATAATAAAGCTAGAGTTTCCACTGTTTCGTCGTGGTGTGAAACACCATAACTAGGCATCCATAATAAGAGAAGAAATACTCTAATCTAACAGAAGGGCTAAGCAATTCCTCATTCGTATTTTACAAATTTGGATCTTTTTAAAATGAAAAACATTCTGCCAGTATTGTGGAAAATTTTTGTAAGGATCATCATCAAGTTCAATTTTTTAAGTTGATTTCAGTTTTTAGATTCAGATTCTAAATCTAGAGCTAACTTGTCGTCCTTTCAGCAAAGTATCTAGTTACGGAAAGTATGCAGAGAATGTGACTAAAGTTACATTGGAAAAAGTTCAGAGATCGGATCGGTCCATATTCTTTATCTTAATACATGCTCTATAATTATATATTACAGAATGTTGTGTCTTGTTGCTCATTAAATCTGCCAGGTTAATAATATCGATAATCGCCGCCATGATAAAAGTGACCCTAAGCTTTTTACTTAATTCCTTGAATTGATAGCAGAGATAAGAAAAGGGTACACATCTTGAACTTCCGTATGAAAAAGAATACTGATAAATAAGAAAACCAGGCTTTATTTAAATGCAATTTTTTCGTTTTATCGTCTTCATTGAAATATAAAATTAATTACTCATATCAAAATCTAGGTAATATGTTTTATTTCATTCAAGCAAAACAAACTTGTGGGAATGAAACTGTCTATGTCAATAAGAGTGTTAAAAGAAGTAAACTTTCGGTACTTAAACTCTAATATATAATTTTGGTCACCGAATTAAACCCATTGTGTTTTACTTCTTTCCTGCCAGTCCAAAATGATAAATAAAAACCATATCCTCTCTATGCCATATTCATAACTTATCATATGCGTCTAGTTAGACTGTTGTTATCAATATTGACCAATAAAAAATAAATCTACGCTTCCACGTTAATATCAAACCGCATCAAATGGTATATAAAAACACAGTAAAAATAAACTACAGTGGTTTGGGAAACTTCGCGTTAATTATTAGCAGCCACAAACAAACTGTCTTGCCCAATGAAAGTTTATAAGAAAAATGAACGTAAACTCTGCCTCCTCAAAGGAAACTTCCTCCAAAGAGGAGTTGTCTTACCAAGCCACTGTGAAACAAGACATAGATATAGGAATGTAAAACCCGATACAACCAACGCACCTCCAGCTTTAGACTTAATCATAAAAAAAGAGCCCTTCACGCACATAACTGAAAATTATAGAAATTTAACATGGACTACAGCCTTTTTGAAAATCTTCCAAAAAAAAAAAAAAGAAAAGAAAAGAAAAGAAAAGCACGACCCTTTCCCATCCTTAATACAGCCTATGTCTTGAAGAAACGTGTCTGATTCTTAAAAAGAAATGACCATGTCTTAAGAAAAGAAAAGAGATTTCGCATCGTGCCCTCACCGAAAAGCAGATTTCTTATCAATGAAGAAATTCTGGAAAGCGAAACCAAATAAAAACTAAAGTATGTCAGACAAGAATGCCCACGCGTTACAACTCATTTAAAGAGAAATCAGAGAATGCTTTAAAAAATTGCATGTTTTGAGGATTCGCAAGAAAAACTTGACAATTTCCCATAGCTCCTCCACTGTCATTTATTATGTATTATACTCTTTAAACACCGCTCTCCTCATTCCTCTCTATCTGTTCATTCATTGATTGATCTACTTATTTATCCTTTTTTCTATCTTCCTGGATAAAGTTTCTAGCCCATATTCTTCGACCCTACCCATTTTTTATCTTTTTATTTATTTATCATTTAATTTTATTTTCATACGATGTTGTTTTTTTTCCTTTCCTGTTTGTCTATCCGTTTAATTTCCATTTCAATATATTTTTCTCCCTCTTTCTTTTTCATTATAATGCATTATAGTATTAGGTATCTTCATTATTGCAGCATAACGTAAGTTTGTGAAAAAAAGTGTAAAAAGATTAATGTTTACCTGTGGGATTTTTTAAAAAATGAAAGTTTCTTTAGACCTTCCAAGCAGATCTTTCGTTTTTGCTTTTTAACTGTAGACCCAACTGGCTTCTCCGCTCTTTGTTGTGCAAATAAATTACATAAATTAAATGATCGTCAACGTGCGAGTGGCTTACTTTTACACTCGATTTAGGTGTAAAATTTTAAGATTTATGTTTCTTAAGTTTAATTTCTCTATAAGAATATGCCCTAGTTTTGACCCGTATGTTCAAAAAGTTACTTTGACATTTGATGACGGTTCATTCAGGCTGTGAATGTGGTGCAAATACCAAAACAAACACACGTAGTTCAAAGTTATTGATATAAAATGATATCCATCTCGCAGTTTCCAAGCAGCATTCGCTGATGTTCCTTAGCTAAGTCTAACAGCGAAATGCATTGCGATGGTCTAGATCTCTACCTCTGTATGTCTTGTCCCTCCCAGCCTCTGTAAATTTTTTTGTCCTCATCCCTCATTATCTTTTTTTAATTTTTTTTCATGCTTTCCTTTCCAGAACTTCTCTGTCTCTTTCTATCTGTCTGTGTGTATGTCTGTGTGTCTGTCTTCTGCTCTCACTCTCCGTCTGTCTGTCTGTCTGTTAGTCTGCCTGCCTGTCTGTCTGTCTGTCTGTCTGTCTCTCTGTCTGTCTGTCTGTCTGTCTGTCTGTCTCTCTCTCTCTCTCTCTCTCTCTCTCTCTCTCTCTCTCTCTCTCTCTCTCTCTCTCTCTCATGGATACTTGCCCTTCCTCAAGGCCATCTATCAATGAGATGTTCAGATCATTCTTCAACCATCTGAATAACGGGTCCCTCTTTTAAATAGGGTTCAATGCTCTGGGCACTAGAAGAAACAGAATAGGAAAGCGAGCGAGGTAACGTTGAGTTGTTTCAGTAATTTATACATTATGTAAGCAACTAATTTGGTGCCTCTACCCAGCAGCAACGAGAGAGCGTTCATTAACAAACAATATTCTCTGAGACTGAGTACCGCTCCACCCCAACCATGAGTCACTTTCCGTTTCTGCTCGTCAGGGAACATACACTAGATGGAGTGTTTTCTTTTCGGGAATCTGCTTGAAATCGTGGCAGAATGATTTCTCTCCAAACGATGAATAACTATCGGTAATTAGAATATGATTGCCACATGCAGTTTGCGCACTCAAATCTACAGTTCTTGCTCACTGGAGAGAGTTTTAGTCGTATATTCTCGTCCTGACTCAGGTTACATGGCTATTATGCCCGTGACAGAAGGATTCAGTGCCTTGTTATCCCATTTTTGTTTCATTTTAGAGTTGTAGATTGGAGAATATTATAAGTGGATCTTTCTTTTTATTTTATATCTGCCTTTTTGTTTTTAAAGGCATAATGTTTTCTCTCGCTTTGTTGCAACATCAACACAAAGCAGTATCGATTGTCTGCTTCGATTGGAGCAAATGGGAAAGAAAGAGGCTTTTAGTGCAGAAAAATATAGAAAGCTATATTTTATTGATGGGTAGACTAAAAGGTTATGGAGGTGTTGAATTAAAAAAAAAAGAATGAATAATTAGATGGCCTTGAGTAAGCAACCCTTCTTTTGTTTTCACATTCAATTATCGGATAGACTTCTTTACTCTTTTTCTCCCTATATCTATCTATCATTTTATTTATTTATCCATCTATATGTTTATATGTTCATCTATTTCTCTATTTATCCGTCTATCTATTTATATTAACAAAGCGTTTTCATGACCAGTCATAATTTGCAGCACGTTGTGACTTGTGCTCTCCATTATCTCTGGTCTTCAATAGTCACAAACACAAGTATCGTGGGTTAGAACTGGATCAAAAGCGAGATCAAATTATTTTTCATAGATCAGTTATCACATTTGATATCGGAGCAAATACACTAGCTTTTTAAATGGCACTGACATTTACGACTCGTAAGCATAATTATCTTATCTGGACTGGAAAACCTGATAACATTGAGTTACGCCATTATTCTAAACGCAGAAAAAAGGGGAAAATATCGTTATTCAAGTTTTTTAATTGTCTCGCCTAACAGTGATATGGCAGGTTCTAAATGCGAATTTTCTTCGTATTACGTTCTAATTTCTAATTCAGCCGCCTTCAAAAACTAGAATGAAGTAAGGCAGGAAAAAATGATTACTGTGCCGACATAAACTGGCAGCTGATGGTGGATCCAAATGCAGATGTGTTCAAGTATCTAGTTATAGACTGAGTTCTAGTATCTCATAAGTTGTAGTTCTACTCACGTTTTTAAGGGACTATTGCAGATTCTTAGTTCAATCTTTGGTAGGGTTGTCTAAATCTTAGGTTCTTGATAAATATTTAAACACTGGGTTATGATTCAGTTTATCTTAAAACCAATTTAACAAAATTCGGACTTGAATCAAGCATCCTTGAATTTTCTTACGAACACAAGCCACTGTTGCTCCTGTTTTTTAATAACATATTTTAAAAGATTGTTACGGTAAATTATTTTACACTTCTAAGTGAACTACAAATACATGTATATCTAGATTAAGCCCGCTCTAGACATGAAATCTGGAAATGATTTTGACCATATTGTGTATATTTCAAGAAATAATATTTAGTCGTCTCCTAAACAAAGAAATATCACAATTCATGGCTGACTGCAAGGATGGTTTCTGTTTAATTGGAAGTAGGGAAAATACATTGGTAAGTGCATTGGTTTTAGCCGCTGCCATACCAACAAGAAAGGTGTTAGGCAAGCATTTCCTTCTCCATATTTTAAAACTGAATATAGATCTATTGTGCATGCGGCTAACTCAATTAGAATTATAAAGTCCATGTACTAATTTTATAACAATTTCCTCTCTCTCTCTCTGTCTTTCTCTGTCTCTCTCTCTCTCTCTCTCTCTCTCTCTCTCTCTCTCTCTCTCTCTCTCACTCTCTCTTTCTCTTTCTGTCTCTCTCTCCCTCTCTGTCTCTTTCTCTCTCTGTCTCTCTCTCTCTCTTTCTCTCTCTGTATATATCTGAGTATTTCTCACTCTCTCTCTCTCTCTCTCTCTCTCTCTCTCTCTCTCTCTCTCGCTTTCTCTCTGTCTGTTTCTTCTTATTTTCATAACTCAATCATCTGTGCATCGATAAAAAATAAGTCTATTTCTCTGACTCAAAGTATCTCTCTACCTTTTTTCTATTTGTATCTGTCTGCTCTGCCTCACTCTCTCTCTCTCTCTCTCTCTCTCTCTCTCTCTCTCTCTCTCTCTCTCTCTCTCTCTCTCTCTTTCTCGCTCTCTCTCTCTCTATCTCTCTCTCTCTCTCTCTCTCGCTCGCTCTCGGTCTCTCTGCCAACCTTACTTTTTTTTCTTTTACTTTATATAAATATATGAGTGTTTGGGTGCATGTGTGTTGTGTATTTCAAGCGTGCAGTTTATTCTCGTGTGTATGTTTGTGTGTATGTCTTTTTTGTGAACTTTGTTTTCCTCCCTTCCTATCTATCTAACTATCTATCTGACTATCTATCCTATCTATACATCGATCTGTATCTATCTAACAAACAATCTATTTAATTATCTATCCGTCTCTTTATCCCTCGCAAGTAATAAGATCATCCTTGTCTGGAAGATTGTGCTACAGTCTATTGAAGACCTATAATGTAACAAAAAGGTCGAAGCTAGTTAAATCAAATAACTGTCTCTGGAACTGAGAGTGAGCTCTTGCAAACCTTTGCCAGAAGTGCGACAAGAGTAAAAGTCATGATACATGTGGGCAGCTCAAGCTGTTCAGTCCTGCTCTATGATCTTTGAAGCTCTATCTCTTGCTGCGGATATGTGTAATTAATTTGTCTTCCTTTGCATTAAATCTAAGATTGCAGGCAAAATTTCTCACACTAATTGTTTGCAAGCTTTTTACACACACTGGTGCGTAATCGTTAGAAAGAGACTTCGTTTTATCAAGTTCTCATTACATTTAATGCATATATATATATATATATATATATATATATATATATATATATATATACATATACATATAAATGTGTGTGTGTGTGTGCGTATACAATACCAAGGAAAATGCATAATTTGGCTTTTAGTTATAATTGCTTCCAAATAGCAACGCTGTTAAAATAGAATTGGTATTGAATTCTTAGTTGTTTGCAGCATGTACATTTTGTCTTAAAAGGCGGCATTTATTCCTTTACAAGTGCTTGTTTTACTAACTTGATAAATAACGGGCAGGTTTAGCAATATGCGGTACGGAATTAGTATTCTATGCAGTCAGCTATTTTCAGGAACTTTAAACAAACACTTTGTGTGCTTTACTACACACAAACCCAATCAGCCCATAACAAGACAGTTTCCGGTGTAGGCATGCTTTACGGTCAGCAATGGCCTAAGTGCTTCAAGAGTTTCAACAACATAATTGTTTCTTTTTTTCAGTCCTTTTCTTAAACTCCCTTTTTGCTTCTTTTCTTTATATTCCTTTGCCTTTTGGCCAGAACTAGTCTTAGTTCAGTCTCTGGTTTTGGCTCTGCATGTGCCTGATCATTTCTCCTTCTCTCTCTGTCACTCTCTCTCTCTGTCTCTCTCTGTCTCTCTCTCTCTCTCTGTCTCTCTCTCTCTCTCTCTCTCTCTCTCTCTCTCTCTCTCTCTCTCTCTCTCTCTCTCTCTCTCTCTCTCTCTCTCTCTCTCTCTCGACTTCTCTCACTTTTTTCTGTCGAATGCAAATAAAGCAAGTGTCAGCCTCCTAATCTAGACAAATACAATCAAATTGGACATTGTCTGCAGTTGAGGATACTCGGTGCTGCTCTTTCAATGAGATATTTTCACAACTTTTTTTCAATCCTAACAACGTCTGTTCCATGAATTAGCGATTCCAGATGCAGAATATTTCTTAATGAAAAACCGATGTCTGTGTACCTGTTTTAAATAACATGGTTTTCATGTATGCTTTAATCAACGCAGAAAGGAAGAGGATAATGTTTTTTTTTTTA
Organism: Elysia crispata; assembly: GCA_033675545.1. NCBI lineage: Eukaryota > Metazoa > Mollusca > Gastropoda > Plakobranchidae > Elysia > Elysia crispata. The sequence goes on along the minus strand of JAWDGP010004263.1, from coordinate 3,414,376 downwards.
CAATAACACCTTATTAAGACAGAAAAAGGAAATGGAAAGAGTGCGTTTCAAGGAAGTATGACTTTATAAGTCTATAAGAATAAGTTATGAAATTATATCCGGTAAAACAGCCTGATGTATCTCAATCATATTACTTTGTTATATAAATTAATTGTGAAAAAATATTACAGGCACTTTGGAATAACAATTGAAATTTCAAAGTTACGGAATTGTAAATCTTTAAAGCTGAAATATAAATTTCGGACAAGCACACGTCATGAGGGACTGGATTGCATTAATGCTTCACTAACTTTTTATTTTATGGTAAAATCGATGAGCCGAAGGTAGGCCTGTTATGTTCTGAAACTATTTAAATCAGATTTTAAATTACATAAAATATAATATGTGACGCATACGGTTTTAACTCTGCGAATTCATACCCCTCTTGCCCAAAGCAGGAAGATTCGAGGATAGGCTATCGTTCATAATTGGAAACGTCAAATTTAGAAATGTAGGAAACAATGTCCAGAATAAGATGATGATTAATAGAACTTGCCACCTCTTTGTTACCGCAGCCAAGAAAAGTAACTGTTACAAACATAAATAGACCAACAGGATTTATGAAACAGACAAGGGAAAACAAAAAATAAAATGAAACAAAGTAACAATTCAGGAGATGGAAAGAGAGTAAAAATATTGCAGAAAACTGAACTTAGTGATAACGTAAAGTAACGGCGAAATAAGAAGCATTTATCACAGTTAAAAACCACAAACCCAAGAAATATCTGCAGGCTCATAAAACCTTGTAAAGCCGAACTCTGCGAGAAGTACAAAGATATTAGAGAAAATCGTTCAAGATACAAAGAAGCAAAACAATTATCAGTTGTGAAGAAACGCGGACGTCGTCATAAACTAGTTTAACAACATCAATGACAAACGCAACCAGAACATGAAATATATATATATATATATATATATATATATATATATATATATATATATTATATTGTAGCACTATTTAAGGAAGCATTCCCTAAATTTTTCCCGTTCATTCTATTTGTGTCAAAGATTTAGTGCAAGCTGAGGATACAGATAGAGACAATATTAAAATATTTCAGTGATCAATCATGAGAAATATTCGCTTTTGCCCAAATAATGAAATGCGATTTTTAAGCTTGCTACTGTTCACTTATCCCCTAGTGCTTCACAATTTTTATGTCATTTAGATTGAAAAAACTTCTTTTTTCTGCTCTATTTGTCTTGTCTAAATATCAAAACAACATATCCGGGCACTTAGAATTAAAGGGGCGGTTCGATTTGAAGGTATATTTACTTCATCTTCAATTGCAATCTAGAAAGAAGCGGATTTCTTCTCCTTTTTCACAGCCTCCTTGTCTTATTAACCATTATGTGCAGTAAATATTGGCTGGCCTTTATATCAGTATATTTTTTTTTCTGTTGAACAGTTTAAGGTGAGTAGCAAATACTTCCATTACAATCAAAGGTTTGAATTACATATTTTAAAAATCAGACAAGAAAAAAGATCAATGCACCTTAAACCAGAGAAACTCTTTATGTGAACATTTGCCAGTGCCATCTTGAGACAGCTGAGACCCCCAGGCCCTAGCTAGATCAAAGTAAATACAGTTCCTACTTAGCAGCCTCTGTAGTATGTTATTGAGGCGTTTCACCCAAACTGCTAATGCTGCTACAAGATTTTCTCAGTAATAACAGCGACTAGCTCTTTAGTGGTATCTTGTAAACAAAGCTCAAGAGAGGCCAGTGAGTATTATTTAAAGTGAAATGAGTTATTTATTCCTTAGATTTTTAGGACTTTGCTGTTGCTGATCGATAACACATTCATTACAAATGTAAGAAAACTAGATGAAAATTCTTC